>JAFVLL020023653.1:0-49974 GCA_021397915.2 Tor tambroides
TTTTTAAACACTTGAATGTGGGTAAGTTTCATAAATAAAAAATAAAGAAATAAACAACATTTTGAACAAAAAGCTGAAAAAAGACTATGAATTGGTTTCCAAATGATAATCAAAACGTAGATGGAGTCGATCAACACCCCAAAGCTTGACAGTCATTATTACCTCTTCATTGGTTGACATTTTATTCATAACCATACACAGTTTTGATGCTGTTTCAACACGAGGAAGCATCTGTTGTTTCGGTTTCTTCTTCACTTGTGTTTTTTTGGAAATTCTGTACAGAAAATGTGTACTAGCGCCTCCTACCATATATCAATGAAAACACGGATTCTAGGAGCACAAGTATAGCTCAAATATATTTAGACTTTTTCTAAGTATAAGTCAGGTATACTTAAATGTCGTTTTTAAGTATTTTTCTGAGAAGTACATAAAACCCATTTCTGAGAAGTACATAAAAAGTAGACTAAAAGTATACTTTCCTATTTTTTTTTTTGTTTGTTTAAAAAAGTATACTAATAGCACACTTGAATAAACTTTTTCGTAAAGGTATTGAACATAATTAATCACTGATAATCTGATTTAGCATTTTTACAACATGCAATATTTGCCTTCATATTGCTCTCTTCTTTTCTCCAAAAGAGCTCTATTGATGATAAATTGCTTGTGAAGTTCCTCATTTGTAAGTAGCTTTAATGATAAAAGAGTGTAAGACTGAAGGGATGAAAACAGGAAAAGCCTTGCAGAAGCAGACAAGTGTAAAATACAAGTGAAGAGCAATGCTGCAGAATAGATTATGTCCGTAGTCTTTGTCTAGAAACATGCAGTTTCTAGATTTGATATTTAGCCTCATAACTTCCCATCTGTATTAATAAGAATGACACTTTATTGGACTTCCTTATTCTAAACAATCTCAAGCAGCACTCAAGTCTCATCAGGCACCTCTTCTGTCAGGCTCATGAAATGGATTCAATCTATGAAAATTCAGGTTTCATACTTTCAACAGTTGCTTCAGGTGAAGAACACTCTCACTGCGACGGTAAGGACAGGGATATTATCAGTATGCATTACAATTTCTATTTTAAAGATTTTGCACTGTAGTAATGATGTATAAGTTTTTCTTCTATATGTTCATTCAACAATTTCACTTTTGTCCAAAGTGACTTACATTGCATTCGATGTATACATTTTACCTGTTTATGCATTCCCTGGGAATCAAACACTGTCAACACTATCTCACTAAAAAAAAAAGTTCTGTCTTCCTGTATGTTAGACAGTAGATCATGATGCTGCGCTACCAACACCAGTGTCACGGGTTTCAGAAAGAAGAAAGAGTTCACATGCAATGTTGAATGCAATGCAAGATGCTTTGGATAAAAGCAGAGGTGTAAAGAGTGAAAATCAGTTACAAGTCATCATTTCCACTTGAGAAAAAGTCTTAGAGTATCTGATTTTGTTACTACTTAAGTACTTTACTTGTACAGAATGCAGGCTCAAAGATGCACTAGTCCTCAACACCAGTGAAAAACAACAAACAAGAAACTCCTTCATTTGTGAGGAGAGCAATCATGTTTATTTTCTAAATTAGAAATAAAATTGAACACCTCAATATTACCATATTTCATGGTCGACACAACAGTCTCAAGACTGCTCACAAAGAGCATAAGAAAATCAGTTTCCTTTAAAAAGATCTCCTCAATATAACAAATAAATAAAATAGTATTAAAATTAAATAGTTAAAGCCTACGCACACTGGATGTGCTGATTGCAGCTTCATCTCATAAATGAAAGACCTGCGATTCAGCAGCTAGCTGCTAATGCACTCACATTTGCAAAAAGTAGCCTTGTTGGCAAGTTTGGCTGTGTAAATTCACATTTAGATATATTGTCTAAATGTTTGAATGGTGGCAAAACAGAGCAAACGGAAAAAGAAAGCGTGATCTATGGCTATTATTAGCTCTCTATAAACCATACAGACAGAAAGACAAACGTTGTGCTGAAAGATGCACAACACACAATCTTCCAGCCTAGGACAAAGTCAGTGTGTGAAGGGGGATGGCTCTTATGTCCCCACCATTGTCAAAAGCAAACCTATACCCTTGAGAGTTTTTACTTCCTTTATTTTTACTTCCTGTGACAGATTGTAAGTGTTCATGTTCTCAAGATGCTGAAGAAGTGATATTTTTTTTCTCATGTGTAAAAAGTTACTCTTTTTTTATAGCAGTGGTTTTGTATGTTTAGTTCAAACATCCAGTTTGAAGCTCTTAAAGGGATACTCCACCCCAAAATGAAAATTTTGTCATTAATTCACTTACCCCCATGTCGTACCAAACCCGTAAAAGCTTCGTTCATCTTCCGAACACAATTTAAGATATTTTGGATGAAAACTGGGAGGCTTGTGACTGTCCCATTGACTGCCAAGTAAATAACACTGTCAAGGCCCAGAAAAGTATGAAAGACATCATCAAAATAGTCCATCTGCCATCAGTGGTTCAATCTGAATTGTATGAAGGGACGAGAATACTTTTTGTATGCAAAGAAAAAAAAAAAAAGACTTTATTCAACAATTCGTCTTCTCCACGTCACTGTAGCACCATTTAAAAATCCAAAATATCTTAAACTGTGTTCCAAAGACGAACAAAGTTTTTACGGGTTTGGAACAACATGGGGGTAAGTGATTAATGACAAAACTTTCATTTTGGGGTGGAGTAACCTTTTAAGTTAGAATATTTTGTTAATTCTATTCTTCACACTAAACATTAAGTCATTTTTTTCACATTATTTCAGTAACAATGAATTAAAGCTAGATTTTAACTGAAACTTCAAAACTAAGTTTTCAAGATGAGTGCAATCCGTAAAATGTTAGGTTGAGGCAAGTTATCACATGTTGATGTTTTTTTTTTTTTAAACAGATGTCAGAAGTGAGCAAATAAATTCAGGAATAGATCCAGGTAGGAATGCTGCACTGATTTAAGGGTTCAGAAATGATTATTCTTCGTCTCATCAAATTTCTACCACAGGTAATACCAAAGAAGAACAAAAAAGTGAGAAGTTTATCCCCCTAAATGGATCAAAGTTTTTCTGATTGTTTTTGCTCTCTGTTTGTCTTTGGCTCTTGGGGGTCTCTGTATTCTAGGGATCCTATGTGAGTATAACCCATATCACATAACACATATAGATTAGTTTTGTGTTTTGTTTTTTCTTATGTTTTACTTATGTTTTGTCTTTAATCAGATGTCAATGTTTCAGTGCAACTGTCTGCCCAGGAAACTAACGGCACAAGTGAGTCAAATATATTTAATGCACGAGCAAAGGGCACAGAAAGGCATTTGCCTAATCTTTTCTGCTGACCTATCCTGGAACATGTGGAACATCACATGAGACTTTTTATATCTGTCCATCAAGTTGCAGCAACGTGACTAAGAAAACTACAATTTTGTATGAGCAAGCATGTGGCGGCCAAGTTAAAGGTATTAGTTTACTCTAAGATCAGAATTGGCGAGATCCACCACTGGCTGCGTGCAACTCTGTGCAACGCTAGGTCCCTTGATGAGCAAATAATTGAAAGCATGGGTTGTCTGGAATAACCAGATATCTAAATACATAACCAATATTTGTGATTAGTTCTTAGTTAGAAACACAGTTTAAATTGATTGACCTCTTGAAAACTGGTCTCAGATTAAACATGCAGCTACAATAAAATTGAAAGTCAATCCTAATAAATTAAGTTTAAACTTAATTTAAACTTTACCGAAGTGCAAATAAAAGATCTACATGCATTAGATCTTCTCCCACGCTGCTGAATTCCAACTTTGAGTCATCCTTACACACACAATACAGCAACAAGTTTCATTAACCGTACAAGGAGAAATGACTATGTGAGTGACTTTGTCTGTTTTTCTTCCATCATTTTCTTATTTGAGCTTGAGGAACTTACAGCCAACTACACCAGAGTTAGAGAACATCTCCGCATCAGCAACAGTGAGTTATGTTTGATTTTAGCTTAAACCAGTTTTGATTAACCTCCCTTGTTGTCTTCCTTTCTTCAAAACTGTCTTAGCTAACTATCAGACTGCATTATACTCTCAGACCCAGGCACAGACAAAATGTTTGATATTGTCTGTACTTTAACTTCAAGAGTGTCATGGTCTGAAGAATGTAACAATTTCATCTCATCTTCTGTTTATGTGTGTGTGTGTTTGTTTTTGTTTTTCTGGCCTTGTCATGCAGATTACAAAGAAGAGTTTGACGTGCTCCGTGACCAGCATGAGGAGACACTTAGAAAACTAAACAAATTTAATAGTAAGTCTTATGATTTGAGCCATGTGCAAACTTAAAAGACGTTAAATACTCACAAATAAGAAGAATCTCTCTAAAATAAAGAGGGAAATAGTGTGTAATAATGAATAATTGATTCATCTCTACCTCTTTTACTAAAGACAGCACAGGTTGTGCATTTTGTGCCGTCCATTGGATTCATTCTGGAGGAAAGTGTTACTACTTCTCTGTGGTTAAGATGAACTGGAGTCGAGATCATTGTGTGACTCTAGGAGGACATCTAGTGATCATAAACAGCAAAGTAGAGCAAGTGTGTTCAGTTAAACACATGATACATCCTTCTTCCTCATGATTCCATCTAACATTGATTTATTCATTTAGTAGACACTTTTTTTTCAAAGTTATTTAGAAATTAGAAACATCACAATTAAAATGTCAATAGTAAAAGTGACAATATTTACAGTACACAATGGCAAGTTTCAAGTATAAAATAGATACTACATAGATAATACTACACAAACTAAAGCAGAGGTAAAACATAAAAGTACAGAACAATTTTTTCTCAAGTTTATGGTTTTGGTTTAATTAAGTCTTTGATGGTCTTGGCAGATTGGGTAAAGGTTAGCATCTTGTTCGACCACAAGGCACGGCTTGTTCGCTGACAGTAAATGGCAGGAGGGGAACAAACACATCAAAAGCATTAAATTAGATATGTGATGTCACCTAAGAAAGTAATTTCAGCAGTGGAACATGCTATTACATTTTAATGAAATTATTGCCTAATGATTACTAAGTCAATTTTGATTTCACATTTTTTGCTCTGAACCTTATTTGCATTATATCAGAAATCAGGATTTTATTACCTCTAATGTTGAAGAGACTCACTGGATTGGTCTTAATGATTTGGACACTGAGGGTCACTGGGTTTGGGTGAACAACCAGCCTCTTAACAATTCAGTAGAGTAAGATCATTAATCTTGACAATACAGCCTTTGCATTTTTGCATGAAAGCTAGAAATAAATGAAGGTAGATTAGCAGGTCTCTACCTAATCAGAAAGGTTTTTTTTTTTTTTTTTTTTGCAGATTCTGGATGAAACGGGATAAAGAAATCAGTGAGCCTGATAACTGGACTAAACACCATCCGGACGGTGAAGACTGCGCTAGTCTGGGACATGCAGGCGGAGAGACAGATTTCTGGACAGATGCTTACTGTTTTGAAAAGAAAAGATTTGTGTGTGAAGCTGCTGCAGCTGTTTAATTCACCATCTTGAATAATTTACCCCAAATACAGTTCTGTCATTTACACATTATCATGATGCATGAGGTTACTTGGTATAATTCACATACCTGCAACTGGAAGCAGTTGCGGACTGAGCACCGGGAGGCCCATCGCGGCCCACTTCATTCAAAATTTGTAATTAATTTAGCGTGCTCAGGCTCAGTGCAGCAGCTCAAAAGCGCTCGTCAATGTCAACACGGGAGGCCCATCGCGGCCCACTTCATTCAAAATTTGTAATTAATTTAGCGTGCTCAGGCTCAGTGCAGCAGCTCAAAAGCGCTCGTCAATGTCAACACGGGAGGCCCATCGCGGCCCACTTCATTCAAAATTTGTAATTAATTTAGCATGCTCAGGCTCAGTGCAGCAGCTCAAAAGCGCTCGTCAATGTCAAAATGTTTGAAACAGCCAATCAAACTGTAGAAGGCGAGATTTACTGTTCGGGCTGAGGTAAGATGTAAGCAGCTAAACATGACGAGACAATTCAGCAAAATTTGCCAACCATGTACAATAATAAAAAAAAAAAATAAACAAAAGACGTAAATTTTTCAGGAATGCAAGCTACTGGCCTTTTCAAATTTCTCAGATTTTAATGCCATTTACGTTATTCGTCCAAATGTACATAGCAGTTTTCAGCAGAAATTAGATCTCTATATCACCCTTCTTCCGTGATTTCACGTGTCTAAGAAAATGTTTAAAAATCTATAAAAATTACTCTCAATCTTACTCTAGAACACTGTAAATCTGAAGACTTTTGCTTTCGAGTGCTGTGCATAGGAAAGTGATGTATATTATAGGCCTAATAAAAATATAATTTGCTTATTAATTCACATGCTTTATTTTATATACACACTGCTGGTTAAACATTTGAAATAATTAAGGCTTTATATTTATTTATCTGAAAGAAGATTCAATTTATTTGGTCAAAAATACAGTTAAAACAATAATATTATGAAATATTACACTTAAAATAGTGGTTTTCTATTTAGGATGTTTTAAAATATAATTTATTTCTGTGATCAAAGCTGTATTTTCAGCATCATTACTCCAGTCTTCAGTGTCCCTTCAGAAATCATTCTAATGCTGCCTAATTATTATCAGTTATTATTTGTGATCAAGTATTAATAATGGTTTTTATAATGGTTCTGTTAAAGAACAGCATTTATTTGAAATAGAAGTACTTCGTAAAAAGTGTAAATATCTTTACTGTCACTTAAATCTATTTAATGTAACCTTGTTGAAGAAAAATCTTAATTTATATATTTTTTAATCTTACCCAAGACTGAATGGTATCACATTTTTCCCCAAAAAAATTTCTGTGAAGCAGCACAACATTGATAATAATCAGAAATGTTTCTTAAGCAGCAATCAGCATATTAGAAGGATTTCTGAAGGATCATGCGACACTGAAGACTGAAGTAATCCACTGTTTGATCACAGCAATCAATTATATTTTACTATATAGTCACATAGAAGGCAGCTGTTTTAAATTGAAACATTATATATTTCACAGTACTGTTTACTGTATTTTTCATCATCAAAATAATTTGTATACTCTTTTCGACAACTGGAGCTGTATTCCTTAAAATGACAGATGTCAAGCTCCTGCAAAAGGACAAATACTGTATATGACCAATAGAAAGGCACCATAAAACAGTCCGCATTCTGTACTATTCAAGTCTTCTAGATGATACCAGAGCATTGTGTCATATGGACTGATAATATTGGTTTTTAACTTTAGTGATATTAATAATGTCCCTTGTGTACCTCTTAAATTATTTACTATTTGCCATATACACCAGACTCACAATATGCCAATTATCACAGTGGTGAGCGTGTGTTGCGGACCAGGTTTGGTGGGCTCGCTCTGTACCAAAAAGTCCAGGGCCGCTTTTTGGCCCCAGTCCGCCCCTGACTGGAAGTTTCAGTCCAAAAGTCACATTTTTTGCTGTAGCATGGTTGCAGGTGAACACAATCTATAACTGCAAAACAAATTTTATAAAACTTTTTTTTTTTTTATTTACAGTTCCGGTCCTTGATTCTGATTAGTTGAGCCGCATTCGAAGTCGTTGTAAATTACTCTACAAACATACACCTTTGTTTACTTTGTGTGTTGCTTGACAACCACTTTGTTGCAACCACAACCGTTTCTGAGGAACTACATTGTTTGGTGGAAGAATACTGTTTTTATTAATATCACTACACATTATTTGCTCTGTTTTATTTTGTGAAACCTTACTAGGTATATGGAATAACTGTTTATTCCATATTACTCCGCTTCGCGTCATGCTTAACAATGCTCCTTAGCTGTTATAAATTCACTGTAAGCCACAGCTTCTTAGGGCTTAATTATTTAGTTTAAAGATTAAAAAGTTTGTTACATTTTTAACATAAAAATATTGAAAAAAAATGTATTTACTCACATTTTAACTGACATTGGAGATTTTAATATCAACTGCTTTGTAGAAAGATCCAACTCATAACCACTCATCTGACTCGTTTTCCAAAAATCGGTTCCTTCGGATTTAAACGTTTTCAAATTCTGCAGTTCTTTTACGTCATCGCGTAGCACGGACTTCCCGTGGTTCCTGAGCCGCTCATTACGAATAAAGGTTTGAAGGAGGCGTTCTGTGTTCAGTGAGTCGGTAAAGTAAAGTTTTGAGTTGAGAACTGTTCTTACTGATTAAGTCTGATTCGTTCGTTCATGGCTGCGCTTTCCAAAAGCATCGTAACCATAAGTAGATGGTAGATACCACTGGTACCAATGGCTTAACTTTATACGATCTCATTCAACACATTAACTGAAAAGATACGATTCATAATAATGATTCATTCTTGATTCGTGGATAGACTGCCAGTGTCTGTAACAGAGCATGTGAGAGCAGTAATAGCGTTCTTTAATGTCCACAATCTCTTTCTATCATCTAGGTTTTTCCCCTTTAGTTACATAAAAACTGTAAAAAAAAAAAAAAAAAAAAAAACGTACAGCGGTAGTGTCTGCAAAGATTAGGCTACTCACTGAATTCCAGCGATATAATGTAAACAACACCGCAACCATGTCCTCGGTGTCTGGGCATCCAGCTGAATCTGCTGAACTCTCTCTCTCTGGGTTCTCGATGTCAGTTTCGTAGCCTCCATATGACTGAAGATTCAGCTATTCCTGTCCTACGCAAACTGTCTTTTCCCGCTTGTATGGCTGGTGTTCGTTCTTGAATGAATGAATGAATGAATGAGGCATTTATATAGCGCTTTACTGTGTATTGGTGTACACCCAAAGCGCTTTACAATCATGTGGGGGGTCTCTCCTCAACCACCACCAGTGTGCAGCATCCACCTGGATGATGCGACGGCAGCCGCAGTACAGCGGTGCCAGTACGCTCACCACACACCAGCTACAGGTGGAGAGAAGAGAGAGTGATAGAGCCAATCAAGTGGTTGGGTATTATTAGGAGGCCATGACTGACAAGGGCCAGTGGCGGCAATTTGGCCAGGACCCCTATCCTTTACGAGAAGTGCATGGGATTTTTAATGACCACAGAGAGTCAGGACCTCGGTTTAACGTCTCATCCGAAAGACGGTGGGGGTTTTTTACAGTATAGTGTCCCCGTCACTATACTGGGGCGTTAGGACCCACACAGACCACAGGGTGAGCACCCTGCTGGTCTCACTAACACCTCTATAAATGCCTCATTTCTTCATGCACTTTTCTCTTCAAAATGGCCACAATTCACTATAATTTTACAGGGTAAAAGAGTTATGTAGTTTGTAATTATTTGACTGTGCTAAAGAATAAAAATGCCACAATATGTTTGCAGATATTTAGGAAACATGCTAAGTTCACGTCGATGTTTTTGTTTTGGTCTTTGTGATTCCGCCCACA
The DNA here is from genome assembly GCA_021397915.2 of Tor tambroides. Taxonomy (NCBI): domain Eukaryota; kingdom Metazoa; phylum Chordata; class Actinopteri; order Cypriniformes; family Cyprinidae; genus Tor; species Tor tambroides. The sequence goes on from JAFVLL020023653.1 coordinate 9,433, forward strand.
TATAAACTGCTAGCTGTCAATATATCACACTGCACCTTTAAGGTTTTTGTTTGTGCAAATCTGAGGGGAAAAACAAAATAGAAATGTCCTTTCATTGGATTTCTGTCATTTTGCCTTTTGGAAATGTTATTATATTTAGTCTTTTTTTATTGAATTTGCTCTAGTGTCTGCCAATGATTATTTCCTTTGCTAGACTGGTGTCTGAAAAAGATAGTCTGTTTGACTTCCTTTATTGACAGTCACTCAGACATCTGCCAGTTTAATGAAGTGGATGTAGTCTATGTAAATTCTGATTGCGTATGTTCAGCAACTGCTTCAATTAACAAACGCTCCCGATATAGAGGTAAGATAATTTATCAACAAAAATCTTAAAAATAAAAAATTTAATTATGTCTGATAAACTATTTATTATTATTCTAACATACTGTATATATTACTTTAGTATTCTAATAAGAGTTCTGCATTGATGATCATTCGTACAATGAAGCATAATACTTTTGCACTGTTTACAATACACTTCAAATAAATGAAAAAAGATCAATTCTCATTCATTCATTCTGTTAAAAACTTCACACCAAAATCAGAAAACTCAGCACTATAAACAACTTTTAAAGAAATAAAACTTCTGAGTAAGAACGTCACATTTCCTTTCTTCAAGGAAGTATCAAGAACTGTGTTCAGACTAATTCTTTATCACACTTCACAATTTACTCTGGTTTAAACTGGTTTTACTAATTATACAGAATATGGTGTGTGTGTGTGTGTGTGGTTCAGGTATACCCTATGTTATATGAATGTCCCCACAAATGTGGCAGTATCCTAAATCCATGTCCTTGTTGGGACATTTTTTTTGTCCCCATGAGGATACAAGCTTAAAAATTCCAGTTGTTTTGTGTGAGGGCTAAAGGGATAGAATATACAGTTTGTACAGTACAAAAATCATTACATCTATGGAACGTCCCCAAAACATGGAAACCCAAGATGTCTGTTTGTGTGGGTAACTCAAACCAGTATTTAATGTGCATTTATTTACATATTTGTCATGTTCTTGTATTATGCCCAGGATTATGCTAAATGAATAAATGTAAATGTACATCATGTACAACATATTCCTCATAACGATGTAAATCTATACTGTATTTCTTCTTTAATTCGACTTGTATAGATAATTATTATAAACTGCATCTGACTTCTAATCACAGGTCAGAAGACCCTCAAGAAGGAAGTGACTATGCATAAATGGACTAAAGTTCTTCTGAAAGTTCTCAGTGTCTGTCTGGTCTTTGCTGTCGGAGGCGTTGTACTCTGGCGATGCTTCTTTCACATGCTACATGTAACTCATTTTACCACTAAACTCATGTTCATGCATAAACATAAGCATTTGGCTTTTATCTTCACATATCTGAGATTCTATTGATTTGTTTTGCATCTGTTGCTTTTTTAAATTCAGACTTCAATGTGTCTGTGTCTGATCAGGACCACAATGCCACAGGTGAGGGAAATATATAGCAACCACAACAATTTCACTTCCAATTTGTGCAGTCAATGAAAACTGTCAAACGCCCCACACCAGACTACCATCACCATCTCATCTTCATTGTGTTTTTTTTGTTTTGGATGCAGATTACAAAGCACAGCTCCGTAACCAGCATGAGGAGACATTTAGAAAGCTGAACAGATTCAATTGTATGTCTTAAGATCTGAGCCGTGTGCAAAGTTAAAAGACCTTAAATACACATTCAATTACTCTTATATAAAGAGAAAATGTGTCTGAAATAATGAATAATTGATTCATCTCTACCTCTTTTACTAAAGACAGCACAGGTTGTGCATTTTGTGCCGTTCACTGGATTCATTCTGGAGGAAAGCGTTACTACTTCTCTACGGTCAAGATGAACTGGACACAGAGTCGAGATCACTGCGTGACTCTAGGAGGACATCTAGTGATCATAAACAGCAAAGCAGAGTAGGTGTGTTCACCAGATTGGTGGAGGCAGGGAACCTGTTTTTAGAAAACAACGTTGTGCCTTAAGGATTAATCCCCCCAATGAACGTGATTTTGAGGGGGCCCCACAGCAAAGTCAGTGCACAGGGTCCAGAATTCCCAGCGATGCCCTGTTAAAAAGCCCCCCTTAAAAAGTTACTATTTTGTCTTATGGTTAAAGTTGCAAAAATGTGCAACAAGTTCCTGCTTTTAACACTTACAGTTTTTTTTTTTTTGAGTTAAATACACATGAATGCCACCACAAAGTCATAATCACAAATTAGAAACTTCATGCCCAGAGTTTCCAAGTTGGAGGCATGTTAGTGAAAAAATATGGCATCTGTATTGTTGTTAAATTTATTGAAATTAAATGTTTTTTGTTTTTTAATTTACAATAAATTATTTTGGATAAAAGCATCTGATAAATGCAAACATGTAAAAATGGTTCTTGCACCTTGATATTTGTCTATGCATTATAGCTGCTACACATTTTAACTTAAATTTTAAATTCCCAAACCTGTAGAGTAACAGCAACTGTTCAAGTAGCAAACGGAAGCCAACGTAGGGACATATAAAATAAATTTTATTATCCATTTTTCTGAATTTCTACACTGTAGTGGCTTCTATATAGACACCATCATCAGGAAAGACTGCCGGACACTGACAAAACATAACAACTGTCTGCTGTGTCCGAGCTTCAATATATAATTATTGTATGGAAAAAAAAAAAAAAAGAAAAGGAAAAAAGAAAAAAGAAACCTAATTTAGTCTCTCTTTCGTTTGTTTACACTCAACATAAAAATGTGGCCCAGGGCAGAGAGAGCATGAGTGAGTCTGTTCAGGGCTGGGCACCAGTGGCTGCTGGAACCTGTGTGGCAAGAGCACTGGGAGAGGAGATGACAGGAGAACCTGCGATGTTGGCCATCGGCTGGGATGAGGACATGGATGTGACGCCTCCTACAGGCAAACAGACACAATGGTTTGTCAGCATTTGTGAAATCTCTGAAAGTAAGTTCACTCAGAAAGCAAACGACTGACCTGTGATCATACTGGATGTGCTGACTGGAGTGGAGCCAGTGGACAGTCCTGAAGTGGAGCCCATCCTCGCCTGGTCCTTCACGATGGGATCTGACACGAGACAGGAACACAGTGATAAAATTAATGTTGCATACTGAGGCATAATCAGTACAGTACATCAAGCTTCTATTTCAAAATAGCAAAAAAAATTCTGCTTTCACGTGACAAACACTTTAGTTCTTACAAAGAGATGATTCACACCCTATGATTTCCACAATACATAAATGTGGATGGAATTACGGAATCCAGTTTTACTTAAAGAAACTGTGACAGAAATATATTACTACTGTACAGTAGAATGTACTTCTCAAAGTAGTAGTAGTAATAAAATTGTTAAAACATTGAGGAATATCACAATTTCCGTCATTTATTTTTTTATTTTAACAGTAAACCTCTGTTGTGCAGCACTTTGTTTGCAAAATAATAAAGGAATTGTCAAATTTTAATTTGACAACATTTTATAAGATTAAAAAATGGCTACTTTTGAAAATAAATCATGACTTCAGAAAAATTTAAACAGGCAACAAAGAATTTCTGAAAAAAAAGACAAATTGTAATCAATTATTAAAATTTTTTAAGTTTTTTTTTTTAAATTATCATTTTTAAAATATTAAAGTTTTATGAACTCAATTGACTAGATTTTGTTTTTTAATTATTACAATTAATTAAAACATAGAATTTGGGGAAAATAAGGCCCTAAAAAATGTAATCATCTATTGTTAAATTGTTAAAAAGTTTCAGGATTTCAATTAATTAGATGTGCTTTTTGATTAATAACATTTATCCGTTAAAACACAAACCTGAAAAACTAGAACAGAAAAAAAATTGGGGAAAAAAATATTTCATAAGGCCCTACACACCTTTCCATCATTACTAAATACCTAATTTCATCACAATACCTGATATTTTAAACTTCAGGGTGTCTTTTACAAGAAAGCACAAACATTATTCTGTGAACACATTATGCTTTTAACCACAATAATGTTCAAGGACAGAGAGCAGACACTCACAGAAATAAGGGTGCTCCATAGCCTCACGTGCGGTGAGACGAGCTTGGTGGTCGTAGCGCAACAGTTTGTCCAGGAAGTCCAGAGCTTCCGTACTGACCAGGTGCTGGTTCTCACTGTGGACAAACCGTTCCCACCTTTTCCGGGAATGTCTTGAGAAAGAGGACGAATGAAAGAGAGATAAAATTCAAAATTGCAGTTAATAAGTAAAAACAATCCCATCTCTCAACGTACCTTCCCAAAATGTCGTTGAACCGTGGGTCGAGCTCAATGTTGTATTTGTCGATGTAGTCATATAGGTCCTCTGTGCCCAGAACTTTGGCAATCCGTACAAGCTGGAAAAAGAGACAGAACTGGTTAAAAACAGCAGAGGGCAGCAGCCACCACTCGACAGATCAAACCAGCTGAACAAAGCGCTGCAGTCATGATGTGTTTTTGTAGGCCACCCTGCTTCCCTCCACAAAAACCCAATAGGATCTTTCCATTTGCTTTTGGATTACAGCAGAAAATAAGCTCTCTGAGCAACAAAGGCAACAACTCTTTCGGTTTTATTCAAAAAACATTTTCCCTGAAAGTTTGAGTCAGAATAGTTTGCATGACACGGCTATGAAAGTTGCTAGTGAGTAGATGAGTGTAGCTGTTCTGCGTGAAGTTTAATGTTATTAAAATCACAAGAAGGTACTATTGATGAATTTTATGTATTTTTATGCATTTGTTAAAAATCACAAGGAGGTATTATTGATGCATTTTATGTATTTTTATTTACTAAAATCACAAAGTAGAATAAAACATGAAAATATCTTGAGCTTATGTTAATCAAAGATCCTTTTTTTTTTTTTATCCAAAAATCCATTAAAAAAACCTGCTTTTGCTAAAATGCTAACTTCTTTCCAGGTTTTAGCCTACAAAAATACATCATGCCTGCAGCATTATACCTACTACAATTCATATGCTTCTGAGTATGCAAAGTAAGCACTGCACTTTTTATGAATTTATTTATGAATTTATGAGGACAAATTACAACACCAGCAAGCCATCTCCAACCTTCCTTTTTGTTAGTACAAGGGATTATGGGAATTACTAGCACTTAAAACACGTACAGGTGCATATTTCAAAATTAGCATGCCATCAAAACATTCTATTTCATGATACGATCTGAGTCCAATAAATTCTGGTTTTACATTTTATAAGATGAATAGTATGTGAATTGTGCTTCAGCCACAAAATTGGTCACTTTAAAACAGCATGGCAACAATGAATATTTGAAAAGGCCTAAAAGCAGCAGGTCTCACCTGATCATAGTTGTCGTGTCCATGGAAAAAAGGCTCTTTCCGGAAGATCATACTCGCCAACATGCAGCCTAAGCTCCACATGTCTAAACTGTAGTCATACATCTGTGGGAAAAAAGCAACATGAGCCATAAAGAGCAGCAAACAAGCCAAACAACTACAAGCAACAAACCAAGCAATTGCTAAAAAGTCTTGTTTGTATCCCTACATCGCATTTCTTGTGTCATTCTCACCTGATAGTCCACCAGCAGTTCAGGTCCTTTAAAATATCGAGACGCCACCCTGACGTTGTACTCCTGACTGGGGTGATAAAATTCGGCTAAGCCCCAGTCTATCAGACGCAGCTAAACGACAAAACACACACAAACAGACAAGAATCAAATGTGAATTCAGTCATTTGGCGAATAATGAAGGATTCATGATCTGTGTGATTCGCTCAGCATCTCACATCAGCGTCAGTGTTGACGCAGAGAACATGCAATTTGTTGACTTTTAAATTCGATCTTGCTCAAATGTGCTTGACGTCACAGCAGCAAACAATGCTTCTCTTTTACTACAGCAAACCCTGATTTTTGGTTGGTGCATGTAAGCGAGCTCCTCATTATGCAGCCAATCACACTTGTAGAGTGGGATGGCGTAACACAGTTGCTGACGTGAGTAATAAATGGGCAGTACCTTTCTGTGTTCATGGTCGATCATTACGTTGTGTGGCTTCACATCTCTGTGCATAATTCCCATACTGTGGCAGTAATCCAAAGCCTGAGAGAGACAGAGAGACACTTTTAGAACAATAAAGTATATATTATTCTGCAGAATTCAACGCTACACATTAAAGATATTTAAATTTAAGAATGCATCTTGTAAAATTACCAAAACAGAACTGGGTGTATATATCAGAATTTCAGCACATTTACTAATTCTCACAAACAAAAATCCTTTTTTATTTAATCCCACACAACTGACTAACAGCAATTTTACATGAACAATGTACTAAAACCACAGCTATAAGAAGCTGTTGAGTAGCACTTATAGGTAAAGTGTGTAACATCTGTGCAACTAGTAGCATCAAATAAAAACACAGAAAGTGGCCCAATGGTGTACCACTACATGGGGTTGAGATTCCCTGTTGTTGGCTGATGAGGGGAGAGTTTAAAACACATTTGAAAAATACAGGCAAAAATAGTATAGTATATTTAGGTACAGACTTGTGACACCTTAAGATGATATCAGAAGGAACTTACCTTTAGGATCTCATACATGTAGAACCGAATGTCGTAGTCTGATAGTGTTTGATACAATTGCTGTGTGACAGAACAAGAGGATGTTTGATTTTGACTGAACCTTTTTTTGTGTTAAATTTAGTTGAGGTGACAGGTAAGAGAAGTGATTTACCTTAAAGTCTGTGTTATTCACATGTTCAAAAACCAAAGCTGGGGTTCGAGACTTCAGGGAGAAATGCAAGAGACTTCAGTTAGAGACATATTTGAAACATACTCTATACAAGTACAAGCATGCAATTGCACAAGTTTGATTTTATATGCTGCATTCTCAACGACATTTTATATACAACATGATCGTGAAGAAAGCCAACTAACCACTGGATCCTTGACAATGTCTAGAAGTGTGATGATGTTGGGGCCGCCTCTCAAATTCTCCAAAATTTTTATTTCCCGCTTGATTTTCTTCTTCTTTACTGGCTACATACGGAAATAAAGACAAAAATGTAACAAAACCATTAAAACAATTAAAGACAAAATAAAACTGAAATTCAGTGGGAAATTTACAATAAATATTTCCAATCATTTATGATTTCGGGATAAGTATTTTTTGAAATTAAAAAAAATTCAATATTCTATAGAATTTAACTTAATTTTAAAATATATAGATTATAAATGTATGAAATCTATTAAATTTAAGGTTGAATAAAAAATAAGACAATATCAACAAATATTAACAATTTTTTTTAATTGTACATATATAAACAATTTTGGGGTGGTCATGAAAATGAGATTATGGTATTATTAGTTTGTTATTTTTCACAACTAACCACTGGTTACATCAACAGAAAAAAGAGTTATTTCACTTTGATAATGGGTTTGAAAAGGAATGGCTTCGAAAAATGACAAGCCATACTTGAACCTATGCCGCCACAAGCACAACTACAGTACATCATCGCTCCATTCAGAGATATTAAGAATGTAAATAATCTCAATTTCACATAGTCTTGCAGTACAGATGAATTTGACACAATGACATCTAATCTGACTGTGTCTAGACTCAATCTGTGCGGCTTCATCCTTCGTGTCTCCAGGCAGGGGAAGTTCATTGCACACGACTGGCTACATTACAGAACAACGGTGCTAATCTTCAAAACTATTTGTCACTTAGCTTGAAAAGCAGCTCTCAGTTCGTCGGGTGTTATCGCTAGAATCTAGAGCTTTCTCTGGTTAAGAGCAGGAGGGGGGCGAGGAAAGAATTCGGCAGGCGCCCATTCATCTGAACGCCGGCCAGCAGCTTCTGGTTTCGATACCATCGCTGCCTACCATAACGTAAACAGGCTTATCTCAGCAGGTGTTCTCGTCAACTACTCGGAAAATGAGAAGCTGGAGAGGACGTGAAGTCTTACTGTGCGTTCACACTGCCGCCGGCGAGAGCATCAAAATTCGCCCTGGCCTCCCTGTCAGCAACGCTGTAGAAAGATTCGCGGACGCTCTGATGCTCTGACGTAGATCGTATGCTTGTCTTGTATTTAAAGGGGCCGCAAAGCAAACAAGCTTGTTGATCTTGTGCAGACTGACCACAAGCAGGGTATAAGTTAACCTCGTGAAACATTTTAAATGTGAAAGTGAGAAATTGATCAATGGAAAGAACTTTATTGTAGTTACATGTTTGCTAACAAAACAAACCAATTAAAAACCATTTGTGTGGTGTGGATTTGTGTTCATGATTAAGTGCTAGTCTAATTTCAACATTATACGAGACATTTACTAGCCTTGGTCTTTAATTAAAATTATTTTGTGCAGCCAACATTACAAACTGTCCAGATTGAAGTGTAGCCTTAAAGCAATTGGTCAAATCGGTGTTGTTGAGCAAATGAATTGCATTCCCACTGAAAAACAAACATTCTAGCGGGAAAATGTCCCCTATAAATAGTGTTGCGCGCCTTCTTATCAAATTACGCAAACAGGGACATGTCGTATATTATCAGGAAACCCGCCACAGCAATAATTAACCTCTCCTCCATTTTGCTTGGGAAGTAATGTGGTCGGAACCAAAGTTTACAGGGCTGCGTTCTCTGGAATCCTCTCAAGCGGTGGACTTCTACATTCCGATTGGTTGCCGCCGAACAGCGTCATAGTTCATTACCATAAAGTTGACCTGATTTCAACTCTCCTCGACGCTCTCACCGTCCAAGACGCACCGCGCCGCTGCTCGCCGCCGGCTCACATTGAAAATGAATGACTTCCGGCCACTCTGACGCTCTCGCCGCCTGCGGTGTGAACGCACGGTTAGGGTCTTCACTGTCCCGCTGAACTTAACCTGACTTGACCGAGGGCTGGGGTCCGTTCTTCGTACGTCACTAACTCAGTTAGCTGGATTTGATTGTTGCCTATTTTGCTTGATCTTGGATCATTTGGTTCTTCGAAGCTCATCCTAGACTTGCTGTCATAGCAACAGGTTTGTAAGCTTGAACCTGCTCGGAAGCAGGCTTATTTCATGTAAACAGGATTAGATTGCATCTTTTTAAGCAGAATTGATACTTAAAATATGTCCCAGCCAAAACTGCTTTATTACAAAAATACCCTACTGGTCCAGGGACAATCATTTAAAATAATAATAATTTAAAAATCAATTTGAAAATAAGATAATAATGTTGTGTAGTCTATAGACACAGCCAGTTTTACTCATTGAAATATTTATTAGTGATGAAATAATTGATAACTGTATTGGAGTCTTACACACATGCTCTGCAGTTAATCTGAGTCCTTATATTAATTTGAGTGATGATATATTATGGGAGTGGCTTGGTGGAGCGCATGAGATGCTGATAACATGATCTTGACCCTTAAGAAACTTTAATTAATGCTGTCACGTAACAAATCTGTTGTTTCAAAGATAAAATTAAATGAATTGCTAATTACAACCTTGAAGTAAAAATGTATAGTCTGTACAAATAGTTGAAATCGTGAATATAAATAATTGGGAATCATGTAAAAAAAAAAAATTACAAATACATTAAAAACAGCGCACATTTCATTTATCTATTATAACATTCATGCAGTTTTGTTCGCTTGGCTGTTTCCTTATAAAAGTCCAGAAATTTGTCAAGTTTTTCGTCAGGTGTCTTTTTTTAATGATATGATGTCATTACGTTGCCGTCTTGCCGCCAGCCAATCACTGCATTGCTGATCGTGGTTTCGAGTATCGATACATCTGCCCTTTTAAACCAACCCATGAACGCGCAATCATCTCAGATAACTCAATCCAGCCATACTAATCATCAACAACAGGTGTGCTCGAAGAACCAAATTAGCCAGATCCTGATTAGTGCGACGATATCATCTTGGATGTGTCATTTGATCTCGGATGTAATAAGCGACGTACGAAGAACGGACCCCTGGTCAGAATGCTGTTAAAGCTATCTGGAACAACAACAACAACAACAACCCTCCTCACCTTGAGTATTTTGACGACTACTTTCTCGTTGTTTGTGATGTTGATGGCTTCAAACACTTCGCTGTACTTTCCTCGGCCGAGTTTCCGCACCAGCTGATAGTCATCTTGATTCCTGTTGACAAGACCGACAGCTGTTATAGCAAGTGCAAATGAAATGCCAGTCCAGACAAATAAAGACATTAGCACTGTAGCCCTGCAGAGAAATATTTCACACTGCATTCTGTGATGCCTGCAAACAATCCTGGGACTCTGAACTGAATGATATATAATATTTGATCATTAAACACATAAAGCTTTCAAACTAGTGAATCAAATGCCATTAGTTTGCTATTACTGTGATTTCACCGAACAATAAGTCTCTCAAGCACCCTGTAATGTGTTCAATTCAGTTGCACTGAATGAAGATAATCATGTAATCAAAAACAGCCAATTCTGGGTTTTAGTTTCAATAACCCACAGAAGTAGCTCCAAGAAACGATAGTCTCAGAGTTATATTATTTAGATGACCTATTTCTTTATTACTGTACATGATAAGAATGTGTAAATTAATAAATAAACAATGATAAAAGGCTCAGCACAATAATACGCCTTTTCGATTCACTAATGAATCATTCAGAGCAATTTCTGAACCGGTCACATGGAATTATTCAACAAAGCCAACTGAAAAGATTGATACACTTACAAGTAAGACATCACTATGGCTAGTGAGCAAGAATTAAATAAGAGATGAGCCTACCTACAAAGAAAGCACTTTTACTTTTAAAAAAGTTTGGGGTCGATAATATTTCATGTTTTTTGAAAGAAGTCTCCTATGCTTATGAAGGTTGCTTTTATTTGATCAAAAATATAGTAAAATAGTAATACTGTGAAATATTATTACAATTTTACAATATTACAAAATGTTTTCTATTTGAATACATTTTAAATGTAATTTATTCCTGTGATGCAAAGCTGAATTTTCAGCATCATTACTCCGGTCCTAAGTGTCACATGATCCTTTAGAAATCATTCTAATACGCTGATCTACTGCTCAAGAAACATTATCAATTATTTCATAGTATCATTGTTGAAAACAGTTGTGATGTATAAAATTTGTGTGGAATTCTCTGATAATAGAAAGATCAAAGAACAGTATTTATTTGCAACAAATCTTTTGTAAGATTATAAATGTCTTTGACGTCAATTTTAAGCAATTTTTTGCATCCTTGCAGAATAAGTGTTAATTAAAAAAAAAAAAAATGTGATCCTGGATCACAAAACCAGTCTTAAGTAGCAGGTATATTTGTAGCAATAGCCAAAAATCATTCGGATATTAAGTAAAGATCATGTTCCATGAAGATATTTTGTAAATTTCCTACCGTAAATATATCAAAACTTAATTTTACATTAGTAATATGTATTGCTAAGAACATCATTTGGACAACTTTAAAGGCGATTTTCTCAGTATTTTGGTTTTTTTTGCACCCTCAGATTCCAGATTTTCAAATAGTTGTATCTCAGTCAAATATTGTCCTATCATAAACCATACATCAATGGAAAGCTTATTTATTCAGTTGAAGTAAAAATCTCAATTAAAAAAAAACTGACACTTATGACTGGTTTTGTGGTCCAGGGTCACATATCTTACTGACCCCAAACTTCTACTTACTTGAAACTTACTTTCAAAAAAAATAGTGTGGTTTCTAATAGGCCTGGAAAATACATTCTTTAAGTATAAAGATATTTTCAGGTTTTCTATGACTGTGGTAACTTTGTAATTTCCTTAATTTTTGTGATCTTCAACTATCCAGATGTCTTGTAACGTAACCCAAACTGCATAAATCCAGACCTCGCATCATTTCACAAAACCTGGTAGTATCACATTTATTCCTACAAAAAAAAATTCACAGTCTGCATTCTCATCAGATTATGAACAAAATCTTATCACTCACCCCCACTCTACGACATGAGATTCATAGTCCCAGTATTCCCGCGGTCTCTGTGTGTTGACGTCTGGATAAACGCGGGATCGACTCGTGACAGGGCCGGACATGATCTGGATGTGTGGCTGCTCCTGTCAGGGCTGTGAACACACAAAAAACAATCAATACAGGGACAGCACTATCAGGCCAATCTGCATCCATTAAGATTGACTGAAATAAAGGCTTGGGGCCTGAAATCTGTGGCCTCATTTGCAAAGGAACAAAGGAAAGACGAATCTACAACTGGGATGTTTGGCTTTACAGGCCCCCAGCCACGACACGGACCCCTGGCTGTCTGATAAATTGGATTAAAGTTCTGAATCTCTGCCCAGATAGAGTAAAGTTTTAATCTAGATGCAAGCAGACCGAGGAAGACTCGACCACCACAGTCCAAAAGGTGTCAGCACATTCTTTCAGGGTTGAAAACACACAAGATGGCTTAAGGACACAATACTGTTTTCTTTGAGGCTTTCTATACATTTTAATTAGATTAATTAGTTGTATACTCAACAGAGAATGCTGAACATAACCAGTAATGAGCTCCAGATGGTTACTGGACCCTGTAACCAGTCATGTTTCCAAGGTCGAACCAGTTGGAATAATCCAATCAGAGTAATTTACCACCCATACCTGCTTCTCTTTCACCTGCTGACTTACATGATACAGAGATTGTCATTGTATAGCAAAAATCATTAAGAGCACACCAGGGGTCCATTCTTCGTACGTCGCTAACGCAGTTAGCTGGATTTGATTGTTGATGATTTTGCTTGATCTCGAATTGGTTGGTTCTTCAAAGCTCATCCCGGAGTTGCTGTCATTGCAACAGGTCTGTAAGCTTAAACCTGCTCAGGAGCATGCTTATTTCATGTAAACAGGATTAGATCGCATCTTTTTAAGCAGAATCGATAAATCTGTCACAGCCACCGCTACTTTATTAGAAGAGTATCCTACTGATCCAGGGACAGTAATTTAAAAGAATAATAATTTAAAAATTAAATTGAAAATAATATATTACTGTTGTGTAGTCTATAATACTAAAGACACAGTCAGTTTTACTCATTGAAACAGAGTGAGGAAAAGGGCTAAGAAAGTCACTCTGGACCCCTCACACCCAGCTCACTCTCTCTTTGAACTGTTGCCCTCTGGCCGGCGCTACAGATCACTGAGCACCAAAACAGCCAGACACAAGAACAGTTTTTTCCCCCAGGCCATATCCCACCTGAACAACACATAACACACCCCAGTACTGTACATCTGTAAATAACTCATCAAACCTTCATCCGTACATAGGACATATGCACATTCACAGTTCTGTCTATGGACATTTTTTCTTTTCTGTATATTTTTATTTTTATTACTGTTGTTATTTATAATTTATTGTCTATTCTCTTCATTATTAGTGTTTTTATTACCTTAATTATATGTTGTCTGCACTATGTTTGTACTTCTGTACTGGAAGCTCCTAACACCAAGACAAATTCCTTGTGTGTGCGTAAACACACTTGGCAATAAAGCTCTTTCTGATTCTGAAAGATTTATTAGTGATGAAATAATTACTTTATAATTGGTATTGGAGTCTTACACACATGCTATATCGTGCATTAATTTGAGTGGTTACAGCTATTATGGGAGTGGCTTGATGGAGCGCAGGAGATGCAGATAACATCATCTTGACCCTTAAGAGACTTTAATTAATGCGGTCACGTAACAAATCTGCTTCAAAGATAAATTTAAATGAATTGCTAATTATAACATTGAGATAAAAATGTAAAGCCTGTACAAATACTAGGAATATAAATAATTGGGAATCATGTTAAAAATAAATAAATAAATAAATACATAAAAATAAGAACTGTGCACATTTCATTTATCTATTATACCATTTATGTAGTTTTACATAAATGGTATAATAGATCGCTGCATTGCTGATCATGGTTTCGAGTATCGATACATCTGCCCTTTTCGGGGAACACAAGAACACAAAGTAATCTTAGACAACTTAATCCAGATATTTTAATCAAATGCGCTAATTTGTCTGAAGAACCAAATTAGCCAGAGATCAGTTATCACGATTAGAAGATCTGGCATCTTTCAAATCATCTCAGATCTATTAAGCGAGGTACGAAGAAGGGGCCCCAGGGCTTTTAGTAAGTTAGGCCAGGAATAACAGCTACAGGGCCGTTGGTGGTTGCAACTCACATCTCAGGTCTGTTTTTCATTGATATTTTATCACCCACCAGGTAAAAGCCACTTTTCAGTAAAAGCACAGTCCTCCTAAATCAGCCATGTGATTTGAGGTACAAGTCATGCACTAAACCAGGGTTTCCCACAGTGGTGTTAGCGAACCCCTGGTGGTTCGTGAGGGAATTGCAGGGGGTTCATGAGTTGGTACAGGGTATGCCTACGAGTGTATACCATTAGCGAATTAATAATAAAAAAAATTAAATCAAAGTTTTTGCAAATAAATGTTATAGGTATATGCAGTTGTCATGTAAATGTATAAAAATAATTATCTTTTTGGAAAACCCTATATTTAAGAAAGTATTGTGGAAAAAATGTAATACATTGTAAATTAAAGAAATATGAATTTTTATAATTTTCTGAGCGTAATAACAATAGCTATATAAATATTACTGAAACTTTAAAACTGATAAAAACAGTTTTTAAAGTTAAACATGCAAATGTGCCATTAAATTATTGAAATATTTACTTAAAATATCAGGGGGTACTTTAAGTAAACAATTTATGCCAAAGGGGTTCGGCTGACAAAAAAGTTTGAAAACCCCTGCACTAAATATTAAGAGCAATAAATAATTAGCAATAGACCCCTCTCACAGACCGTGATGATGCATTTCCACAGTTATTATTATTAACATAAGAAATCTAGATTAATCTAGATTTAATTTTCTTTTTTTAATCTTACGTACATTTATAACACTATACATAGTGTTAAGCAATATTATGTATAGAGGACACTTGTTTTGGAAAAAGCAATGGTTTGACGTTAACAACAATAACAAAAGATGATGAATATGAATTATGATGATGTTATCATCAGCTGTTTGGACTCATTCTGACAGCGCCCATTCACTGCAGAGGATCCACTGATGAACAATGATGTAATGCTTAATTTCTCCAAATCCGGTTCCTATGAAGAAACAAACCCCTCTACATCCTGGATGGCCAAGGGTGAGGAAATTTTATCAAATTTTCAATTTTAGGTAAACAATTCCTTTAGGACTGCTGTGTGAGTGTTATCTTTTGCTATTGGGGCAAAGGGGAACGCAAAAATGATATTTATTGTAGTTTCTGTTCACTAACATAGACGTTTACCCAACTATGACGACTTCCATGTCTGAGAATCCCAGAAATGTGAAAAGGGTCCATCGCAATGCTTATGCTTAACAAAACGCCATTAATAATACCAACCAGAATAAAAAGATGACTGCCAAGCAATATATTTCCTTAACTTACCTGTAGCCTGTTTACAGTAGAAAACACAGCATTAAAATAGAATCTATCTATCTATATCAATCTATTTTACGGCAGCTCTGAATGAGTCTTATCACACTGAAAACAGGAACCTCCTGGTTTAATGAACAACCATTATGATACAGTACTGGGATCGGAATTGTAATGGAGACTGGCCTGCAGAACCCTAGTGTGATTAGATTTCATCTATGCCTGCTCTACTGTAATTTGACTTAAATGGTTGAAAAGGAAACCAAATCATCTTTTGTCCAGCCCAACTCCATTGTGAAGTCATCTTGGAGACAATTTAGACCAACATCTGCTTAAGCTATCTGTTCCCTCTCAGAACAGTTGTGTTTTTTAAATTCATCACCTTAAAAGCTTCACAACTACACATTCAGAAGGACACCTCTGGCCATTGCATCACATCTATTGATGTTTTTTAAAGGTTCCAGCACAAGCAGTGTTTTTAAGATGGCATATTAAGTTAAATATAGCCAAACTTAAAAAAATAAAAATAAAATGTCATGTTCCATCCAGATAATTTTTAGCATGTCTTATGTAAATCCTGCTAAAGTAATGCATCAGATCAGGGTCAAACAGAATCATGAAATCATCAAATGAAACCAGCCTAATTATCCATGGTTTCCCCAAAACCAATTAATCAACAAGTCATTCAGGCAACTCGCCAATTCTTCATTTTTAAACATATTTGGCACATCCCAATTTATGACTGCTTAAATCAAGAAGGGATGCCAGACGACAAACACAATGATGCTAAATGGCATGTATGGGAGTCTACCATCAGAAACAATGGATAATTTTGTTTTGCCAGATGGGATTTTGGTTTGATCACCATTCCAAAGATTCCTGCCTCCCCCGACGGCCACCTCAGAAGAGCGCTGAACCTGATATCACATGATTCACAAAGCCTGTATTCAGTAGCAGCCATTACTCGTATCTCAGACCAAAAATGACATGATCTAATCTACAGATGGACGAGGACCAACTATGTAGCCTAGATGCATTTTAACCCCTCAACGTGTCAAATGAGGTTTCAGAGAACACAATGGACATTTAACCCAGACTCACCTAAAATTGTACTTGTGAGCAGCCTTGGGGAATCTTGTGATGATTTTACACGAGGGTGACACTCCAAACACCTGCAAGGCAAAGCAAAACAAATAATTATAAAAATCGCCACTGACGTCAGTACTTGATTTGCACAGATGATCGTTTGTTTGTTTGTATGAACAAAACCTGTTGTGTGCAGGCAAACCGGGCCACTGGCAAACTCAAAGCAACATTTGTGCTGAACACACCAAGTAATGATGCAGTCAAAAACACAATCATACACATTCATTAGGAAGCATGCCGCCATTTTCCATCTGTCTGTCAAAACTCTAAATCACTGCACAGATAGCGATCAAAATCTACAACAATGGATCTCACTAGGATGCAACACAAGGGCATCTGCAGCATTATATAAAAATCAAATTTAAGACATTTTAAGACCTGCACAAATAAAATGAATACTGTATGTCCATACTGAATTTGATTTATGTACCAATTTATCAAAATATACAAATAAGAGGTCAACTGATAGTGTTTTTTCATTAGAACAGATTTGGAGAAATTAAGCATTGCATCACTTGCTCATCGACGGATCCTCTGCAGTGAATGGGTGCCGTCAGAATGAGAGCCCAAACAGCTGATAAAAAAAAAAAAAAAAAAAATCACAATAATCCACAAGAAATCCACAGCATTCAAGTACATAAACTAACATCTTGTAAAGTGAAAATTTGTGTGTTTGTAAGAAACAAATCCGTCAAGACATTTTTAACGTCAAGTTCAAACCATTGTTTCTGGTCAAACTATGAGTCCATAATCCATAATAATGCTTTCTTTAGTGAAAAGCATTGTCCTCTCACATCTAAATCCGCCGACATGTTTGTTTTGAACCGTTCTGGACTGTTTTCACTCGTAAACGGTGCTTGGTACTTCAGATGAGAGGACTTCTTTGCCTTGAAGCAACGGTTTGATAGTAAAAACATCTTGGATTGTTACTTACAAATACACAGCTTTTCCCTTCTCTAAACGTTAACTGATGGTGTGGAGTCATGTGGATTACTTTTGGATTATTGTGATGTTTTTACCAGCTGTTTAGACTCTCATTCTGACGGCACCCATTCAATGCAGAAGATCCATTCCATTGGTGAGCAAGTGATATAATGCTAAATTTCTCCAAAATTTGTTCGGTGAAGAAACAAACACATCTAGATCTTTGATGGCCTGAGGGTGAGTAAATTTTAAAAAATAATTTTTAGGTGAACTTTTCCTTTAAACCACAGTCTTTTGAAGTTTAATAATCACATTAGGCCATATTCCAATTGCCCAAATTTAAGACCTCTTCAATAATAAAGAAAACGTTGTTCGGTCATATTTAATATAAATTTCCTTTAATTAAATAAGCATATAACAGTATTTTCTAGGGCTGGGCGATATATCTCATGCGATATGCATGCGCATCTCGTCACTAAAGCCGGTTCCTTGATTAGCGGTAAATCTCCATCACCTGTTTTCAAATGGAGCTGCATTTACTACACGGAGCCGTAGATCACTGAGAAGCTACGCAATATCGCGTTCATTATCGAAGGCGATTCACCTGCGATAATGAAAGCGATATTGCGTAGCTTGTCAGTGAACTACGCTCTGTGTATTAAATGCCGCTCCATTTGAAAACAGGTGATGGAGATTTACCGCTAATCAAGGAACCGGCTTTACTGACGAGATGCGCATGCATATCGCATGAGATATATCGCCCAGCCCTAGTATTTTCCAACCATTTGCCACAATGTCAATACTTCCTGGAGATCAACCTATATCCAAGCAAACAAACATCAGTAGATAGAAACTGACACTTAATGCAGGATGTCTCGCAACCTAGTGAGCTGCTTACCTAGGTAACATTTTGAGCTTCAAAGACACATCTCATACAGGGTGCTCGCACCTTTTGACTAGTGAATTTAAATGCCTAGAACATTTTAAACAAGACTGCATTCACAATGACCAATTTCTAGCCTATTAAACATTTTAGAGCTGAAAAGAATTAGAAAAATGCATTCACTATTGAAACCTCAATGACTTTTTCATACCCTTAAATCACAATATTCCATCACTGTTGGAACAGTCAGTGAATTTTCCTAATAACACAAGACAGTCTCAATACTCATAAAACCAATAGAAGAACACTTATTTGGCCAGGGAAAAAGTCTCCTATTGCCTATATTTTTGGGCAGCACAGACATGTTTCAAATGTGTCTATGATGCCTGAAAACGCTGGCTAGATAGTTAGCTCACTAGGTTTTTTAAAAAACGCTTTGGGATCAGAGCCTCCATTGATTAAACCATCAAACCAGTTCACTACCATACAGAATGATACAAGATAAATATTTACATATAAAGGTTTTCACACAATTAAACCATTAACCTCATATAAAGCAAATGTAGTTTGACGAAAAGGACTTAAAAACCTTTTTCAATTAAATTAATTGACTGTATCTCAATGAAATATCTACCAATGTGCTTAAAACATCATTTACAGCCTTTTCGAAAACCACACTTGACCCAAACAGGGTGTTAAATATTTTAAAGCCTTTATGAATGTTGCTACAGATTTAAAATGGAATAAGAGGTCAAGAATAAAGACCAAAATCAGATATGGAGCTCAACCCCTCATTCAGATCAGGATGTAGAGCATCAGTTAGGAGCTAAACTAACTGCCTGTCTAAATTGTAACCACTCAGCTAGTTTATTTTCAAATCAATCTACACTGAAGTACAATCACGACAACATATAAGTGTTAAACAATTCAAACCCGATCAAATAATCGAGTTTCTCTTATTTTTCTTTAGCATATCATCACGTTAGCAACAGCTATGCTAACGTTCCATCATCTACACAATAAACACATTTCTATAGACATGAGAGGGCATAATACGTAATAGAAAAACCCCTCATCTTCCTTAAAATGATTTAAAGATCATGTATATGTTAAAACTTGGTAGTGAAAGACACAAAGTATTAATATAAAGGGCGGTTCGTATTACCTCTCAGCTCTGTGGTAATATGGCGGCGGCGAAGTTAGCGCGAGGAGATGCGACGCTCTTCCGGTCCTGCAGGGGGCGCGATTCAGCGGCGCTCTCACTGATACTGGCTTCCGCTCAAAGACGCTGAGTTTTCTGGTCCTCCCGCTCTGTGCACAGGCTTATGATTAACTTGCTTATATTTTAACCAAATTTCACATCCATAAATGCATGTTTAATGATAAAAACCCAGATTTATGTTGTTGTTGTTTTTTTATTGAATTAAGGCTGTACATTAGTTCTGCAAAGTAGCCTATTTATTCTAGTATTTATTTTATTTCTATTGTAGCCTATATTCAATATCTGATTCCCATATTCTAATTTTTATGTTATTACTTCTCCCTGGTACTTTTTATTTATTTGTTTGTTTGTTTGTTTTTTTACTTGTTGATTTGTATTAGCTTTTGAACGAAAGTGCATATATAATGTTAAAGTTTATTAAATAAAAATCATAAATGAACTCTCTGCAATAGGGCCTACATGGCTACTGTGTTCAGAAACAGGCGGGAGCACAACATTTTTAGCAAAGCTATCCAGTTCTGCAGTTGTGGATGATTTTCATAACTTGTTCTGTAGCTAATTAAGAATGAACATAAATACGTAAAGATTATTACATGATCCAGAAGCCCTAAAAGCTATGAAAATTGTGCTTTTATATTCATCCCTTGTAGCCTCTTGAAGTTCAAGCTTTGAAACATTTCAAACATTTTGGTCTAAAAGTCTCTGTACACCTGGTTTTGTTGTTTTTGTATTATTGAATGTTGTAAGTTATTTGTAATTGGATATCGTGTTATATCATCAATTCAATATTTATTATTTTATGACTCCCTTTGGACAAGAAAAAAACGTGTTTTTGTTTGTTGAGAAAGAAAGCAAATTAATCTCTTTGTATTTATTATGTAAATTTATATTGTGTAATTGTTTACATTTATGTTGTGTAATAATTATTGGCAGTTTGAGAAGTGACAAAGTATAAGATTAGCATCTGCACATGTGCAATGTGCATGCGAATAAACAAAAAATGATAATAAAAATGACAATTCAGCTTATCTACTTTAAGCATATTTAATATATACTGTATCTAAATATCTATAGATATAGTACATTCTGATTTGATAACTTATATTTGATATTAATATCCCCATAGACAGGAAGGTTGATATTACAGGTGAGGTATGTCAGAGCGGCATGTTGTTTCAGCCAACCATATGTCCCGTTACCATCATGTGATTTACAATGGAATGCATGGGATCCCAAGAAGATCTTTTCTCTGTTTAAATTGTCTTTGGCATCTTCTTCTCCAGCATTAATTAAGTTGACAGAATTACAGCCCTGCAGTGAGATACAGCAGAACACAGGGAATATTAGCTGGCTATGAATGCCTGTCTGACAACTTAATGGATAACTGTCAAGAAAACTGGTGTTATGGGCTAATTTACCTGATGACACCTAACTCATTTGCACATATTTAACAATTCATAATCTGAGGTAATGGACACTTGCACTCAACAGGCAAGTGATGGAAGAACTTTAATTGATTCTGAAATAGGATTCGACTTCATCTGAATGAAAAAACTCTGGGTTTTTAAATATGACAGCATATGAACTTTACTATAGATTTAGGCATATTCAGTGTGCTTTCATTGAGATTATTCATAATATTGTTTATTCATCTTGTTCAGTAAAACCGAAGCTATTGTTGTCACACCGTTATATGATTTGACTTGGGAAAGTGCTGAAATATTAATTAGGAAATCTTTGTAGTATAATATCTGAGAAGTAAAACCAACCAAAATGCTGAGTAATTGTCCACAGATTATTCTTCCCACATCAAGGGGCATCAGACAGGTCTCATGTGATACTCTGTCTATATTAAAATGCTATTCAATCCCATCAGCCTCGGAATAAATCCTGTCTGGTATGTGCTGGTTAAAGAGTGTAATTTTTCATGATGATGGAAGGCAATGGAAACTGCTTTGAAATTACGACAGTTCATTTACCAAGCTGGCAGGGAGTAGAAGCAAGGAGAAACTGCTTACCAAACCAAATACACAAACCTTGGGTTAAGCATTCATATTATGATGACAGACGGAAATGGTGATTCTAGCAAGGTCACAATTTCAAATCATGTTTATGATGTTATGTGTGCATAGGTTGTTAAAGATAAATGGTAATTTTGTGTTGACATTTCTTTTTGAAACAGGAAGTAGGGGCAGGGCATATCAAAGTTTAAATACAAAAAAGCTAAATACGGTGAGTGCAAGATTCATATTTTTCATCTGTTTTATTGGAACATTGATTAACAATTATTCAATTAACCCTCTGATATTCTTAACTTTTGGGTCACATTTGAGGTCATAGGCAGTCAAAAGAAAGATGAAGTAGCTTTCTTTTTAATGAAATTAATGTAAGTTATTTTTCTTGCATAATTTGTATTTTGAGGAGATTTCATGGTACCAAGAAATATTCATCTCTAAATTATGCACAATTTATTTCAATAAAATTTGCTCAAAAATTGTGTGTGTGTGTCTGTGTAAACAAGTGCCACAAATGTCACCAAGTTTCATACCATTCTAATGAAGAAAAAAAGTGATAGTCTAAAATGAGCGAAGGATTCAAATCTGAATAGTATACTTGAAGACCAGAAATTAAAGACTATAACCATCTCTTAAACATGTTTAATATGGAAGAAAAAAGGAAAGTGTAATTGTGACTTCAACAGTCAGAACTGCAAGATATGAACTCAGAATTACATTTTTTTATTTTATATAGAGTTTATATCTCACAATTCTGACTTTTTTACATCTTTAAAATTCTGTCCTTTTTTCACCACAAAAAAAGTTTTTTTTTTTTTAAATATCATCACAAGTTTTAATCTCACAATTCTGACTTTTTTCCTCATGATGGCGAGAATTAGATTAGATCTCGCAGTTGTGAGAAAAAGTCTGAAGTCTAAATTGTGACATAGAAGCTCACAATTACCCTTTTATTTTTTATCCTGTGGTGGAAACAAGCTTCCACAGTTTAAAGACAGTTATTAAAATATATATATTTTTAGCCTGCATATTAAGATGGGATAGAAGAAATGATTTTAACACAGAAAAAAAAATTAGACACTTAAGTTTTAATTAAAATGTTTAGTTTATTGATGGCTTTTCTCTGTAAATCGTGACCTGTACCACAACAAACAGAGGTTTCTAAGTTCAAGCTGGTCTTGATAGCCCTGTAACCCGAGCAAGCTTGTGCTCCCTAATGTAAAGTGCCGCAGAGCGTTTCTTTTTTTCAATCAAGCATGAGAGTACGTTCTGTACCTCACGATGCAAGCAATTTCCTTTCAGCCTCCATGTTTAAAAGGAAAATCCAGGGGTCCTGTGTGCCCTTGGGCCTTTTTCACATACACATGTAAATCTGACCTTACCAGCTTTCAAAGACTTCCCTCACAAGTGTGTTTCTTGAAAAGACAGCTAAGCGGCCATAATGTGGCCTAGTGAGGGATCCTCAACGGTTAATTATCCATTTACGCTTTTAAAGAGAAAAATCCTTTTAGCGTGCACACAGAGGACTTCTTTGATAGTAGGCAATGCTGCTCCTAAATACCAGAGTGGAGGACATGTCAAATGTAACTCTATTACACAGGACTACTTTCTCCCATTATCAAAACTCTAACCCCTGTTCTGCTCCACAGCGGCCCGTTCCATTTTACCACAGGCGCCCATAGAAATCCAGGAAAGGTAAAACCCAGATGGGTAGACTTCCTGTCTTGTCTAGCGACGGCCCATTCATTTCCATTGGCAGTAGTTCCGTCTGATAAAAGGGAAAAATAGCCAACAGATCGAATGTACACGGACGGATGAGTCTGTGCTTGGGACGTACAAGGGATTTAGTCTTAGCTGCGTGAGTTCGTGAAATCGGCCACGTATGGAATTTCCGCCGTCTCTTTATTTTCAGGCTGGAACACATGACAGATTTTTACCCCAATTTGAGAGTTGACAGTCAATTTAGCAGAAAATCATGTAGTGTGTATGATGGTCACAGACTTTCTAAAGTGGCTTTTCAACTAGCTCCTTCATTTGCATACGATTTTCACATTTCGCCCCCTAGTGGCAGTCATGCAGAACATTTATGACGTGCATGATGTGCAATAAAAATTGCTTTTCCATGATCATAATCAGAGGTTTAATCTGAACCATCCAGCAATATTTATAGCGGCCTGTTTCTGCCACAGGATAAAAAATAAAAAAAGTAAATTGTGACTTTATTGCACAATTCTGAGTTTACATCTCGCAATTCTTTTTTTTCTCTGCCACGGAATAAAAAATAAAAAGATAATTGTGACTTCTCATCACACAATAGCAAGTTTATCTCTCACAATTCTGACATTTTTCTCAGAATTGTAAGTTTATATCCAGTGTTGGGGAGTAACTACATGTAATGTAAATTACAGTTACTTATGAAAATGTTATTTCGACTTTATTAACAGTTATTTAACAAATATTTCTTGTATCATTATTTACTATTTCTTATTATGATTTTAAATCCATATTTAACCTCAAAACAATGTCAAAGTAAAAAGAGGTGCTAAAGTCTGATTTTGGGGTAGCTGTGCTTTAAAATTAAATTATTATAATCTTAATTCAAGAGACGACGGATTTTTTAAAGTCTTTATTACTACTGTAAAGTTAACCCTGCCTGGTTTAAATGTTTGAAAATGATTAACAGTTGAAAACATTCATTAGAAATTTAGAAAAGTAATCAAAAGTAATCAGTTACATTACTTTAATAAAGTAATTATTACATTTTAAATAGGGTAACTTGTAATCTGTAACCATTACATTTCCAAAGTAACCTTCCTAACACTGTATATATCTCACAATGACTTTTCTCAGATTTGTAAGAAAAATTGTGAGAACTGTGAGAGAAAAAAATTTGAATTTTGAGATAAAAAGTCATAATTACCATTCTTATGTTTCCATAAGTGTATAATGCCTAGTTTTAAAATGTGTTCATTAAAAGTTATTTAATGTATTCCTGTCTTAATAACATGCGATTGTTGCAATATCGTAGAGTATTTGTAATAGTTTTGGAAACATCTCAAAATGATTTTAAAAAAGCAGTTTTTGTCATCATGGAGTTCCTTTGTTACATCATAGCTACATCTCAAATCCCAGCTTTTTCTCTGTAACCATTCTCTGCAAGTGTATGATGTCTAGTGTTTTAAATTCCAATTTTAAAAGTTGTGTATTTCAGCCTTAATAACGTGTGATCGTTGCTATGCAACATTGTTTGGTAATTAAGAATAGTTTTGGAAACGTATCTCGAAATGATCCAAAAAAGCCGTTTTTTTTCATCAGAGAGTCCCTTGGTTACATCTTGAATCTCAACTTTTTCTATGTAACAATTTACAAAGATGGCAAGTGTACAATGCCTAGTGTATTAAAATCTGTGTAATGTATTCCAGCCTTAATAATATGCGGTCATTGCTATGTGATATGGTTCAGTAATTAGAATAGTTTTGGAAACATATCTCGAAATGATTAAAAAAAGCAGTTTTTGTCATCACGGAGTCCCTTTGTTACATCTTACGTCTCCAATCCCAACTCTTTCCGAGTCTAAACCTGACCTTGGCGTAGATTTCCAACCTTTGTGGGTAAATTCCCGACCTTTTGGTAACATTTCTGGAACTCACTGTACGACAGGTCATGCGTTCGGCCCAGGATGTTACCCGACACTGTCTTTCTCTCAAAATTAATCTTGAGGAAAGCTAGAGGGAAAAAAGTGGAATTTCCTGAACACAGATCCTAGAGTCTTTCCCGCAGCAGTGAGCACTAATTCCTCCATCAGCAGCAACCTTATCGCTGGCATCTTGACAACAAGAAGCCAAAAAAACAAGCGCCATTTCCCCAACACCAACCTTTTAAAGAGGAAAAATTCTATTTATGCCCTGCCAGCTCGCTATTGATTTACAGAGCAATTAGGTTTGCATTTCTCCCCAAATACTGGCCTCAGTGACCCAGGGAATCCCCACCATTGAGTGCCTTTCACCACGACACGCTCGTCCGATCGGCAGGTCAGGCGGGACAAATATGATGACCTTGCCATTGTGCCTTACCTGAACCCTCCACTGGCAGGACTTCTTTTTTTGTTTCTGTAGGAGAAAAACTTTTAAGTATGCAGCAGGTAACAAAAGGTTCTCTGTGAGGTAAGATTTGCCCTTACGGAGAATCTTTTAGTGGGAATGTACATGGGAAGGAGACATATGAATCCTTACATTAAGCCATGCAATTAAAGTAATCCAAGATGAAGCCGCTTTTTTTCACGTCTCCTCTTTCACAATAAGAGACCCTCCCCTCACACATTCTCAATGGCCATTGAGGAGGTATAAAAGCCTTGACGGCTGCTGCCGCCACAGGACAAGTTCAAGTGCAATACTGCATTGTGTACTGTACACCGCCGGACCCTGTCTCTGACCTCCAGCCATGCTGACCAGGTAAATATCAACATCTTTCATAATGCAAACACATCCAGATCCGTTATTATATTTTCACAGCTTTTGTTTCCATTTTAACAATACTATAACACAATGTGAAGGATAACTGTTTATGCATGCCACTCGGGAAAGACATTAAGCTTGAATTCTCTAAAATGATTCCAATAAATTAATTTCTATATATATTAATAATGTATAATATTATAAGTTAACATGTAAACCCATAATTGCTATTATTTTTTGTAACACGTAATGTAACTGAATTTCATATTTACTCATATAAAAACACATTTTTAGAGCTGCTTTTTAATCACTAGAGTTGATTTACTATTTTTATATACTGAAATTATTAATATAATTTTTAATAGTTATCTGTAATCCTTGCAATCAGTTACAATGCTTTTGACTTCACTTGCATGAATGCATTATAATTTTCACCACAAATATGACTGATGCAGAACAGCTTACCTGCTTGTTTATATGTCAGATTTATTGTGTCAGGAAATGATTTGATTGTTTATTTTGTCACAGGAACATTCTCATCCTCTGCTCATTGGCGCTGGTACTGGTTAAAGCGGACCTCGAAGCAGGTGATTATTCTTATCCTGTAATATAAGAGAGTTAACAAAAAGAAGCCACAAATATTATTAGAAAACAGAGAATAAGTATTTTAATTCAGAGAATTCAGAGTTTGGAATATCTTTAATCTCCCAAGAATAATAATGTAGTGTGTATAGTCTCTACTTATAGCCAAAATGTTTTACAGTTTATTGTGATAAATCTGTATATTCTATGTATGTGGAAGTGACTACGACAAACTGCAACTGACTGAACATTTCCTATTTGTTTCCTTTTGCAGCTGAAGGAGGGTCCCAAGCCATGTTTGCTACAGGTAAATCTTAAATCAATAACATTAAACCCAAATGCAAATAAACCTTTAACGAAGAATCCTTCCATTAATCCACAGATCCAGATTCAACCTCAGATGAAGCTCCAACTGGTGAGTTTTCAAACACTTTCTGTCTTGGAGTCACGGTTTGTAGTATGTCAGCCAGACAGACTCTCACTGCAGTTTTGTGTTTTCATTGACAGAGAGCATGAACCTGGTCTCACCGGACCTGCCCAATGGTGAGTGATCACTGCTTCACATGGTAGGACAGGAGCTGTTGAAAGATGGTTTCTTATGAAGTTGGAAGGATTTGATTTGTGCAGCAGACTGGCTGATGTACCTGATAAATAAAAGAGGAGGATTGTTAGTTTAGGAAGAAGCAATGTGTGATGAGTTGAGGCACGTTTGACAAGTTGCCCTTAGGGATAAACTGAAGCTTTCAACCCATTGCCTAATAGAGCTTTTGAAGCACAACTCACAGAATGATAGAAGACCATGAGAGATTATTGAACAGTTTTCATGATAAACTTCTTATTCTATAGTTCTTTAAGAGTCCATCTGTGTTCTGGTGCTTTAAAAAAACTATAATGAAACACCAAGATCTTTTTAATATCCATATAACAAGCAAGGCAATTTGAATTAGACTTTACAAGTCTGCCATCTAGTGGAGTCTAAACCCACATACACATTTAAAAAACTAACTTTTATTCTATTCTGATCTACACAGAGGAAATGTTCTTGCTCTGAGAGTTCAATTTGCTCTCTAATTAATCCGAGTACTGTCTAAGAGAAATAGTTAGATATTAAAGAGATCTTATTTGTGATTTCTCTTTCTTATGGCTACAGATGAGCTTCTGTATTACAATGGAGCAACTGCAGGTATAAGAAAGAACTACGTACATTTAAAAAAAAAAGAAAAAAAGTATTGATTCACCACAATTTTGACTAAGCATGCAAATAATTAAAAATAAATTCAAACCTTATTTTAATGTCAAATTGTCTAATTTAGATGCAAGCAGCACCAGTGCTGAGGCAGGAAATAGTGGTGAGTATCAGATCTATTCATAGAAAATATGAAAGATAAATGATCATAAATGATATCTCATAGGTCAATAATTTAGACTAAATAATAGAAAATCATTTCTTTCCAGCACCTCAAGTAAATGACGTGCCCAAAGCTGGTAAGTCATTTTTATTATATATGATATTCAACCAAAATATAGTCTGAAATATTCCATTTCACATTTTTTAACTTTTTTTTTGGGGGGGGGGGGCATATTTTTTGTATTACATGACTTTAATTTAATGAAAATGAATGGAAATTATTTTCGCCAAAAATTCTCATTAATGCAATCAATGGTAAAAAATGATTATATATAAAATAAGTTTTTATTCTTTTCCAATTCTTATTTTAAAAAATGTGTATAGTACTGCATTAGACTAATGACTGCATTAATAATTAATAATTGCATGAGATTATTCTTATTATAACTTATTTTTATAAATGAATTATAAATGACATCGAAAATATAAACTTTATGAAATTCACTCACTCGCTTCTAAAATTCCATGTGTCTCAAGCATGTATTTTTTAATCTTTAATTTTTAGATGCAGCTAAATCCAGCATGGAAGAGCCTGATGGTAAATGTTACATCATAAACACATGCAATCACTGAATGTAATATTGTGAATCAAAGGTCTAAAGGTCTTCTGTCTCACCTGTTTTTCTGTGTGCAGAAGATGAAGCTCCAGACTCAGAGGAGGCGGCGACGGCCGTGAAACCCGCTCCGGTCCCAGTGCAGCGTGCAACCAAATCCCATAATGCATCAGCACGCAAGCGGAGCAAGCCCGTCTCTGCCTCAAAAAAGAGATCAAGAAACCTCCGTCCCTGAGACGTGAACTGTGGCGAGAGAAACAGGGCAAAGCTGCAATGACAAGGCAGTAATAGAAGAAGATACAGATGATGTGTTCAGTGGCATTTTTGGTTTTTGTTTGTTTTGAGAATCTTTATCCTCTGTGATGTACTGATCCGTTTGTGCGTTTAACTGTTAGTTTGTTTGTTTGTGTTGGTGTGAATGGTTATGACCTCTGTTAAAGGTCTGTTAATGTGAGCTACACGATTGTGCTTGCCAAATATTCTTCCAAACTTTACCCAGAGGCAAGGCTGGCATGGACACTTTATAGGATTGATTTCATTTCAGATCAGACTAGAAGTTAAATCTGATATTGTTATAAGCTGAAAATTTATAGACGGTTCAGTTTTTTTGCTTGATTAATTACAGGATAAATTTGAATCTATAAATCTCAGACTTGATGACAAAACTGGTGCTGGCAACCTGATGACGTTGTGCTCAGATGTGCCATGACTTTAGCGACTAGCAAACACAAAAGCCTTCACTCTCCTCACAATGTCAGTGTTTGAATCAAAAGTGTTTCTCTCTTTGTTTTCAGTAACTTTTTTTATACACAAAGTATTTAACATTATTGAATTTACAAATATTACAATCAATAACATGTTATTCTGAAACATTTCCTTCCTTTTATTGTACCCCTAAATAAAACTCTAAGCAATGAATATGCTAAATAGAAACCATGTGTCTCTTTCATTATGCTATTGCGTCTGGTTAACATACTATCTATCTATCTATCTATCTATCTATATATATATATATATATATATATATATATATAAGCAAGAATATATATAAATAATATTGCATGTGGTTAACAATCTCTCTCTCTCTCTATATATATATATATATATAAGCAAGAATATATATATATAAATAATAAAAAAAATTAATTAATAAAAGATCATGTAAACAACAAAATAAATGATAAAATAATATTTTATATTTGTAATAATTACAAATATAATGAAAATATAATTGAATAACTAATAAAAAATAATACATCAATTCAACCGAAATTTAAGAATTTAAAAAATATATACATAAGGTTAAAATTACATTATGTTAATTATAATTTGCTCTAAAAAACAATAACAATGCAAAGTAAATGCATAAAGACATCCATTAAAAAATATTTTTAATCATTAAAATTAAAACGTGTAGTATAAAAATGGAAATATATGGAAATAATACTTAGAAATATAAAATAAATATAATAAATATATAGAATAAATATATAAATATCAGAAATATTGAAAGAAATTGCATAAATTCAACCAATTTTTTAAAGAGGTTAAAATATATATACATAACAATATTAAAAATTAGATTAATATACTAATTACAGTCTACTTTTAATTAACCTAATAAAAATAATAACATACCAAGGTAAATGTAAGGCATCCATAAAAAATAAGTATCTAGTTTAAATAACTAAAATCAATATTATAAAAAATTTAAAAGAAAAGAAAGCAAATGAATAGATAAAAATAACTTTTTAGAGGGAAGGTAAAAACTATATGTTGTGTTACAGATGCTTTTATCAAAATTCCTTCATAATGATTTCTATTTGCAAAGAATTATGTATTCATAATTTTACTGTATTTACAATTTTCTTTACGCAGCGCCATGGACTGAAGTCAACTCAAGCAGCTCAGTGAAAGTTGTAAAGAGACACTGACGTCTGAGACAATCGAGAGCTTTCCTGTAAGCGTCTATAGGTTCCTCTATACCTTACACTGTATGTATCCACTCTCTCTCCGGGACTCTTAAAGGTCGGGCCGTTCTCTCCCGCTAAAGCTGATACCTGTGTGGGCTTCTGCGCTTCTCCTGTGACGTCCACAGCGCCACACAGCTCTGTTCTCACAACTATACGCAACCTTTCGCCTGTAAAAGGTCAAAAGGTTGTGACTGTGAGGGTTTTTGTAATCTCACACGTCACAGCAAGAGGATTTACCTTCTAGAATATCAACGTACACAACACTGAAGACAGATTCCTGGAAATCTGCTAGGTTCTGAAAACACTTGTGATTCCCACAAATCAATCAGTGCTGAGCCGTAGATCACGGACAAAAAGGGTCAAAAACTAAATGATGAAAACCATACAGGCTTGGAATGACACAGGTGAGTAAATGAGGACAGATATTTTATTTTCAGGAGAACTATCCCTTAAACTTCTATTGTGTGATACAGGCAGTTTCTCAGGTGTGCACTTTTCAAAGTCACGTTTATTTTATTTTATTTCATTTTATTTCATAAAGAATAAGCAAAATTAGCATTTATATAAATAATAACATCATAATAATGTTGAATAAATAAAATGTAATTATTTTATTATTTAATTTTAAAGGTTATCAATTAATTATTTTATTTTATTATTTTATTTTTATTTATTTATTTTTCTTAATTTTTTTAAATAAATGAAATTAACAAAGAATAGAACAAAATCCATACATAAATAATAGTTTATAAATAATGACATCATAATAATGTTTAATAAATGAAATTTAATTATTTTATTTAATTTTAATGATGATCAATTATTTTGTCAATCATTTTCATAAATTAAAATAGAGAAAAAAACAAACAATATAGTCACAAATGCATAGATATAAATAATAACAATGTTTAATAAATAAAATACAAAGTAAGCACAACAATGGACAAATATAAATAGTACTTTTATATTTATTAAAAATAAAAGAATAAAACAAAACACAAAATTCATATAATGTATTGTTAACCTATTATTTAAAAAAATAATTGAAGTAAAATGACACTTTTTTTTGCAAAAATATAAAAATTGTCCAATTTATTTGCATTGTAACATACATGCATATTTATGCACATAATACGAAAACACTTAATACAAACTATATAGAATTTCCAAAGCCTTAGAGAACAAATGCAAAGTCATATAATAATAATAAGCATTTTAATAATCACAAAAACGTGCAAAATTCATATAACCTATCGTTAACCTATTATTTAAAAAAATTAAATGAAGTAAAATTAACTTTAGTCATCAATTTCATTCTATAATCATTTATATACAACTATAGTTTTTGTTCATATTTTGAATTTGATTTTTGTTTTTTACATATTTTCTGTTTTTACTTTTAGTTAAATGTTTAGTCATTTTGTTTAGTGTTTTGTCATTTTTCTTAGTTTTTTTCTAAATGTCTAGCTTTATTAATCATTAGTTTTAGTCTATTTAATTTTAGTGCTTGAAATCAAACTAAACTAAACAAGTATTGCATTGTAACTAGCTGAAATAAAACAAGCTGAATTTAGCTTTAGTTTTAATAATAACCCTGAACACCACTCACTGTATAACCACATTTAACCAACCAATCTGCTATTTCTAATCAAAGTTTAAATGATCCACTTTCAAAAGCTTGTTTCAAGTGCAGCTATTAGTTACTATCACAAAAGCATCACTTGAACTCAGTGAACATGAAAAACAAGCTGTTAAGTGTTTTGGAGGGGACATTATCTCAGACGTGCAGGAGTTTGATTCGGTGGCCGCTAACAAAGGCCTTCTGTTCAGCAGCGCCGTGAATCAGGTCTCCTCTGGTATCAGCTTCTGAGCTTTACTGGAACCACGAGCCCACTGGTACGAGTTTTGAAAATACTTCAGCCTCTCTTTAGATGACTGACTCCAAATTGTGAGGAACGTGTCACACTTGTTAAGTTCTTCATTTGGATGGAGAGCACGTTCTTTACAGACTGCATCTGCAGTCTCAAACTCACTGCTGCCTCCTTATGGTTATGTGAGGTACTACAGCAAACAAAAACCGGAAAAAAATTCACAATGTAAAAAAATGTATGTAGTAATAAATTACATTTATATTACTCGAGGTGTTCTGACAAATTACAAACGTTAAAACCCTATTTATTCATATTGAACACTATTTTTACATTTGTATTTTAAAATAAACAAATAGAACAATTTTAATTTATTTGTATTTTAAATACTTCAGGAATATACACAATTTCCTAATTTGGAACATATCCTGAAGGACTACTGAATAAGGTGGAATTTTAATAATAAATAGTATTTATTTTTATTATTACTTGATTCTTACATAATATTGATATTGTGTCAAACTTATTGTAATTCTACTTAAACTAAAATAATGTCTTGTCAAAGGGCACTTAAAAAGCAAACATGCTAAAAGAGTTTTAAAACCCTGAAAGATTTGATTTATTTTTTTAAATTCAGTTTTAAAATGTACATTTTAAATTATTTTATAAAATTATTAAAATTATTAAAATAAATGTTATTTGTGAATGTAATATAAAAACCAGTAATATACAGTAATAAACAATAATAATAATAATAATATAAGCATTTGAACAAGTGCGCTTTAAATTCTAAATTATACTAATAATATTAATTTTAAGAATAAGAAACAAAAAACAATCATAATAATAATAATAATACAAAAATATAAAATGAAGATAATAAATATATCATAATACATTTAAATAAAAAAAATCACAAAAGTGTCCTTTTTGGGTCTTATTGGGAATCATAAGAGTTCTTTTGACAATTACATGTTCTAAAAGATCTAATCTTTGTTTTATAATGGTAGAATTCTATAATTCCCATGCATAATTCCAAATTATGGTAATAATTCCACTGAGACAACAACAACAACAACAACAACAATAATATTAATTATAAGCATTTGAACAAAAGAGTGCTTTGAATTCTAAATTATTATATTGATAATATTAATATTAATCATAAGAAACAAAAAAGCAAACAATAATACAAAAATATAAAATTAAGATAAATATATCACAATACATTTAAATAAAATAAAGTGTGCTTTTTGGGTCTTATTGGGAGTCATAATAGTTCTTTTTCAATTATATGTTCTAAAAGATCTAATCTTTGTTTTGTGATGGTAGAATTCTTTTTTTTTTCATACAAAATTCCAAATGATGGTAATAATTCCACTGAGACTGGATTTTGAGTAGGGCAAACTGTTATAAACATGGGTTATTTTACAGAAGCGTCTTGGATAACGTCCCCATCATGGGATGGAGACTGTGCTGTCGGCTCAATGGACGTCACTGAGAGATGGATTTGTGGGAGAACTTTAGCACAAACAGCCTTTTTACTGAGCAGAGCTGAGAGACATTCTTACATTTCAGATGCTGTTACCATTGACTCCCTCTCAAATGGATGAGTGGCTCGGGAAGACCTGAAAACCAGACACTGTACACATCTGAACATAACAGAAACCCTAAACCACCTCTGAATCACTGAATGAAATAAAACCTGTCAAGAGGTGTGCTGTTGTTTTAAGTGATCAGACTCAACATTTCCATCTGCTCGAAAATAAAACTCCAACAAACACACAATGAAGGAGAGACTTGAGTCATATATATAAGCCAATACAGAAAGAAAACACCTAGCAACCAAAGACCTTAGCAACACCATAGAAAACTACAGAATCTATGATCAAATATACAATATAATATACAATTAAATTTGTATTATGTAATATATAATGAGACAAATGTGATGTCAAAAGTGATATTCATGCATGATTATGTGATATACAAATTATTTCAAAGCAACAATATGCAATAAATGTATGGAAAAATTAAACAATAAAAAAAGAAGCTCTGGTTATTATTATTATTACTATATTATTATTATTATTACTACTACTACTACTATTGTTGTTGTTTACATTATTTATTCACAAATTTATTTTTATAAATATGTATATATTTTTTCATATTTTTAAGACGTATTATATGCATATTTATGAATAAAATTCATTTATTTACTGTATTAAGAATGAATAATTTTTGTATTATATATATATATATATATATATATATAATATTTATTTCTTGTAATAAAGCAGATGTTATTAAAATACATTTATTTTTATTGTATTTAAATTATCACTATTTGAACTAATTTTTCATATTTTTAAGACATAGTTTGTGTTTTTTTGTATTATATGCATATTTATCTATATAATGCATTTATTTATTGTAATAAGAATGAAGATTTTTGTATTAAAAATATAAATAATATTTATTTATTTCTTGTAATAAAACAGACGTTATTCAAATGCATTTATTTTTTATTAATTTATATTACCACTATTTGTATAATAATAGTATTTCTTCATATTTTTAAGAAATAGTTTGGGTTTTTGTAATATATGCATATTTATCTACATAATGCATTTATTTGTTTATTTATTTATTGTAATAAGAATGAAGATTTTTGTATTTAAAAAAAGAAATAATATTTATTTATTTCTCGTAATAAAGCAGACATTATTCAAATGCATTTATTTTTAATTAATTTATATTATCACTATTTGTATAATAATAGTATTTCATATTTTTAAGACATATAGTTTGTGTTTTTTTTTGTATTATATGCATATGTATGCAAATAATGCATTTATTTATTTATTTATTTATTGTAATAAGAATGAAGGTTTAAAGCAGACATTTGTGATTATTCAAATGTATTTATTTTATTTTATTTTATTTATATTAGCACTATTTGTATAATAATAATAATAATAATAATGTTTTCTTTATTTTGTATTAGTTCTGTAAGGCTTTGGCAGCTGTACATAATTTGTGTTAAGTGTTGCTTTTTGTATTATATGCATAAATATGCATGTTACTTTATAATCAAAAAGTATGTGTACATTTTATAATCACAAAAAATGTAAAAAGGGAGATCTACTCATTCAAGTAGATTAAAGTCAATAAACTAAGCAAGTAGCATCAACTTCTAGTTGTCCTTGTCTTTGTTGCTGAAGTAAAAACAACAGTATTTAAAGCTAGTGGTGGATTTTGGGTGACCTTTAGAATTTCAATGATCACGGCCGTTGTCCATAGAAATGTCACGTAAATCTAAAGAAGCTCACACAATGCCATAGGATGTTTTTGAGTCACCATCTTTAACTGACCGTCTGTAGCCTGTGTTTTTGAGGAAAACTGTGTTTCTTAGTGGAAGGTTCTGGGAAAAGTGACATAATTAATACTGTTGTGCCATTATTGCACAATAAAGTCTCTTTTCAGACTTCTCATCATGCTCTTATTAATCAAAAAGCACCAAACAAAGGAGCATCCACCCTTGTTTAAATGGAAAAACATTGGCATTAATGTAGATTTTAAAGCAAAAATGCTAAAGTCAGGAACAAGAAGTGACAGGTGAGGAACTCGGTCGGAGATGGTCACAATGACTCATTCCCAGGTTTTACAGGACCCTGTGAGAGTGTTTAACAGGTCACCAGGTCATTTTCTTGAGCGTGCTGATCTCCCATTTTCTCCTGGATCACTGGTCATGAGATCTTAATGAGATGGAGAGAGGGAGTAGTAAGAGCAAGGACAAGTGCAATGATAGGAAAATCATGTTTAAACAAATTCAATTAGAATAAATTGTTACATTATTTAATGCTTTTATCTAAATTACCAGGGACAATCCACTGCTGGAAGCAACCAGAGTTAAAGTGCCTTGATCAAGGACAAATGCTTCTGAACTCAACTGGTTTGAACCTACAACCTTTCAATTACCTGCCCCAGGTCAACAGAGGCCCTTAAAGGGATGGATGGATTGGATGGATGGATGGATGGATGGATGGATGGATGGAGGGATGGATGGATGGTTGGATAGATGCATGGATGGATGGATGGATGGATGGATGGATGGATGGATGGATGGAGGGAGGGAGGGAGGGATGGATGGATGGATGGATGGATGGATGGATGGAGGGAGGGATGGAGGGAGGGAGGGATGGATGGATGGATGGATGGATGGAGGATGGAGGGAGGGAGGGAGGGAGGGAGGGAGGGATGGATGGATGAATGGAGGGATGATGGATGATGGAGGGAGGGAGGGAGGGAGGGAGGGATGGATGGATGGATGAATGGAGGGATGATGGATGATGGATGGATGGATGGATGGATGGATGGATGGATGGATGAAAGAGGAAAAGGAAGGCAGGATGGGAAAAAACAAGGAAGAGAAAAAAGAAGGGGCAGCAGATGAGGGAAGGATGGGAAAATAAAAGGAATAAAATAAAGAGTGAATGACAAAATAAATACATGGAGAGTGAAAGGAAAGATAAATTTAAAAGAATGAAGGAAACAAGTAAAGAAAATGGAAGGAAAAAAGCAAAGAAGGAAAATGGAAGGAGGAAAATATGAAGGGGAATAGAGGAGGGAAAAGAAAAGAAGAAAGAACTATTGAGACAGGAAGGCAAGAAGGAAGGAAGGAAGGACAGAAAACAGAAGGAGGAAAAAATAAAGGGAGTAGGGATGGAAGGAATGAAGAAAAAAGAAAGAAAGAAAGAAAGAAAGAAAGAAAGAAAGAAAGAAAATGAAGGGAAAGAAGGAAAATGAAGGGAGGAAGGAAGAAGGGAGTGAAAACAGAGAGAAGAAAATTTAAGAAAGGAAAGAAGAAAAATGAAAGAGGGAGGAATGAAGGAAGGAAGTTAGAAAGGAAGTAATTTAGGAAGGAAGGAAAGAAGAAGGGAATTAAAAAAGAGGAAAGAAAATGAAGAAGGAAAATGGAAGGAAGAAAAATGAAGGGAGGAGAGAAGAGAGAAAAGAGAAAAGAAGGAAGGAAAAGAAAGAAAATAAAGGAATTAGGAAGGAAGGAAGGAAGGAAGGAAGGAAGGAAGGAAGGAAGGAAGGAAGGAAAAGAGAAGGAAAATAAAGGAATGAAAAGAGAACAAAGGAAAAGAATGAAAATAAGGGAATGAAAAGGGAAGAAAGGAAAGAAGGAAAAGAGAAGGAAGGAAGGAAGGAAGGAAGGAAAAGAGAAGGAAAAGGGAAGAAAAAAGGAAGGAAAAGATACGGAAAATAAGGGAATGAAAAAGAGAACGAAAAGAGAAGGAAATAAAGAAAAGAGAAGGAAAATAAAGGAATGAAAAAGGAAGGAATGTAAAGAATGAAAATAAAGGAATGAAAAGGGAACAAAGGAAGGAAGGAAAAGAGAAGAAAAATAAAGGAAGGAAAAAGGAAGGAAAAGATAAGGAAAATAAGTGAATGAAAAAGGAGGGAAGGAAAGAAAAGAGAAGGAAAATAAA
Organism: Tor tambroides; assembly: GCA_021397915.2. Lineage (NCBI taxonomy): Eukaryota > Metazoa > Chordata > Actinopteri > Cypriniformes > Cyprinidae > Tor > Tor tambroides. The sequence continues at coordinate 47,420 of JAFVLL020023653.1, forward strand.
GGAATGAAAAAGGAAGGAAAAGATAAGGAAAATAAGGGAATGAAAAAGTAAGGATGGAAAGAAAAGAGACGGAAAATAAAGGAATGAAAATGGAAGGAAGGAAAAGAATGAAAATAAGGGAATGAAAAGGGAACAAAGGAAGGAAATAAAAGAAAAGAAAAGGAAAATAAAGGAAGGAAGGAAGGAAGGAAAATAAAGGAATGAAAAAGAAAGGAAAAGATAAGGAAAATAAGGGAATGAAAAAGGAAGGAAGGAAAGAAAGAAAAGAGATGGAAAATAAAGGAAGGAAGGAAAGAAAGAAAAGAGATGGAAAATAAAGGAAGGAAGGAAAGAAAGAGAAGGAAAATAAAGGGATGAAAAAAGGAAGGAAGAAAAGAAAAGAGAAGGAAAATAAAGGAATGAAAAAGGAAGGAAAAGATAAGGAAAATAAGGGAATGAAAAAGTAAGGATGGAAAGAAAAGAGACGGAAAATAAAGGAATGAAAATGGAAGGAAGGAAAAGAATGAAAATAAGGGAATGAAAAGGGAACAAAGGAAGGAAATAAAAGAAAAGAAAAGGAAAATAAAGGAAGGAAGGAAGGAAGGAAAATAAAGGAATGAAAAAGAAAGGAAAAGATAAGGAAAATAAGGGAATGAAAAAGGAAGGAAGGAAAGAAAGAAAAGAGATGGAAAATAAAGGAAGGAAGGAAAGAAAGAAAAGAGATGGAAAATAAAGGAAGGAAGGAAAGAAAGAGAAGGAAAATAAAGGGATGAAAAAAGGAAGGAAGAAAAGAAAAGAGAAGGAAAATAAAGGGATGAAAAAAGGAAGGAAGGAAGGAAAAGAGAAGGAAAATGAAGGAAGGAAGGAAGGAAGGAAGGAAGGAAGGAAAAGAGAAGGAAAATAAAGGAATGAAAAAGGAAGGAAGAAAAAGAAGGAAAATAAGGGAATAAAAAGGGAACAAAGGAAGGAAGGAAGGAAGGAAGGAAGTCTTAGAATTACCTGCCCACATCTCATAGTTAACACTGACACATATTAAACTACACTAACTCATTTTTAATTAAAAAAAAAAAGATTAATGTCAAGAACTGACACAAATGCGACTTGATTCTCACTACATGATGATGCCATTTAAGGCTGTTTCAGGGGAATGCCATCTGGAGATCTGCTGGATTATCAGTGTGATGGAGTTTCCCCATGACACTTTATGGTTTTACGTTGATTCCATGGATACAAGTCCTCAAGTTAATACATCAAATGGGTTGTTTGTTACAAAAAGACAAGTTTGCCAATTTAGCAAGTACTGATGTCACAACTGCCCGTCTGAAGGCTGTGTCGCTCCCACACTTTCAGAAGAACCAATACTTATCTCAGCAGGGAAAGCCCACCATCCTTAGAAAGGCCACAGGAACCTACAGAGAAACATTTAGCACCTGTGCAATTCACTCATTTCCTAACCCTCATTAAAACCTCATTTACATCAAGTACTAAAACTGAACTGATCATCCCGATCGTTTGCATATAAAAACACACCTAAAGCTGCTTTGATGCGGCAACAGCTTGTTGAATGTGAATGGATGTGTGAACAACACCACACAAAAAAAAAAAAACATGGGAATATGTGCTCTACTGCTCAACAAGGATGTTTTTTAAGCTCAATAAATTTCTCAATGGAGAAACAAAGAGGCTTTGTGTGCAGAACAGCGGCTCTCAGCACAGTATCCATCATGGAGAAACTCAAGCTTTTCCAGGCCAAACCGAGTAACACAGCCACAAATTTACTCTCTGATGTCTTGTTCTCAGGTTATTTATGTTTACAAAACCACATTAAGACAATACATGTAATTCAAGACTCCTTACCTTAATGTAACATGGAAAACTAAATTAATGGCTAAATTAAAGTATAAACAAACAAGTAATTCAATTAAAAACATATAAATAAAGAAAAATAATATGCCACAAAAATAAGACTGCCTTACAGAATAAGCCATCAAATAAACAAAAATTAACAAAATAAAGAAATAAATAAATAAACTGCATGATAAATAAAAAATATTTTAAAAAAATTAAGATTACCAAATAAATAACTAAACTGCATAGTAAATTTTTTAAAAAAAGTTTATTAATAATCTAAAGTAAGATTACTTACATAAGCAAGCAAATAAATAAATAAATAAAAACTGCATAGTAAATAAAAATTGCTTAATAATTTAAACATTAAGACTACCTTGCAGACAATTTAAGCAAGCAAGAAAATAAAAACAAACAAATAAATAATGTATGGATAAATAATTTAAATTAATATTACCTTACAGACTATATAAATAAATAAATAAATAAATAAATATCACTAAATAATAATAATAAATTGCACAATAAATGTACGTTTTAATAATTTAAGATTACCTACAATTTAAGCAACCAAATAAACTAAAAAAAATGCATAATACACAAATAGCAAAAATCAGTAAGTAAACAAATACAGTGCCTTGCATAAGTATTCAAACCCCTTCTTTTTTTTTACGTTTTGTTATGTTGCAGCCTTATGTTAAACTGCTTTAAATTACTTTTTTTCCACA
>JAFVLL020023653.1:50074-118509 GCA_021397915.2 Tor tambroides
AATTTGGGGTTTTCATTAGTTGTCAGTTATAATCATCAAAATTAAAAGAAATAAACACTTGAAATATATCAGTCTGTGTGGAATGAACGTATACATTATACAAGTTTCACTTTTTGAATGGAATTAGTGAAATAAATCAACTTTTTGATGATATTCTAATTATATGACTAGCACCTGTACATTAAAGATATTCATTCCATTTCAGAATGGAATGAAATATTAATAGAATATTGAAAAATTACCCCCCCAAAAAAATGGTCTACCAGAATTTTTACCACATTTACAATTACTCAGATCAATGTGTTTTTTCTCACAAATAAAACCCCTTTTTTAATTTACTCCCACACAACTGACTAACAGCGAGTGTACATGAACAATGTACTATAACAATAAGAGTAAGCTGTTGAGTAGCACTTATAGGCGAAGTGTGTAACATCTGAGCAAACTACTAGTACCAAACAAAAACAGATACATAGGGCTGAGATTCCCTGTTGTTGGCTGACGAGGGGAGAGTTTGAAACACATTTGGAAAAAACAGGCAAAATGGTATAAACAAATCAAATTTAGGACTTTTACAGACTTGTGATACTTTAAGATGATATCAGAAAGAACTTACCTTTAGGATCTCATACATGTAGAACCGAATGTCGTAGTCTGATAGCGTTTGATACAATTGCTGCATAAGAGAGCAAGAGGATGCTTGAGTTTTGTATTACATTTATTTGAGGTGGCAGAATTAATTAAGCAGATATGAGAAGTGATTTACCTTGAAGTCTGTGTTGTTCACATGTTCAAAAACCAGAGCTGGGGTTCGAGACTTCAGGGAGAAATGCAAGAGACTTCAGTTAGAGACACATGTGAAACACTATGTAAGTACATGCATGCAGCTGCACAACTTTGATTTCACATACTGCATTCTCAACTACATTTTTATATCCAAAATCATCTTGAAGAAAGCCAACTGACCACTGGATCCTTGACAATGTCTAGAAGTGTGATGATGTTGGGGCCGCCTCTCAAATTCTCTAAAATTTTAATTTCTCGCTTGATTTTCTTCTTCTTTACTGGCTACATATGGAAATAAAGACAAAAAAATGCAACACAAAACCATTAAAGACAAAACAAAACTGCATTTGACATTTCAGAATTGAACAGAATATTCAGTGGGAAATAATGTACAATAAATAATTTCCACTCATTTATGATTTCTGGATATAGAATTTAACTTAATTTTAAAACATATAGATTATAAATGTAGAATATATTAAATTTAAGGATGAATATTACAGTAAGACAATATTAACAAATATTAATTTTCTTTTATTTTTTTACTTAATTTTGGAATGGTCATAAAAAGTGGGTTATGGGATTATTAGTTTGTTATTTTTCACAACCAACCACTGGTTACATCAGCCAAAAACAGTTATTTCATTTCGATAATGGGTTTGAAAAGGAACGGCTTCGAGAAATGTCAAGCCAGACTCGAACTTAGTTGCCGCCACAAGCACAACTATATCATCGCTCCATTCAGAGATATCAAGAATATAAATAAGCTCAATTTTGATTTCACGTAGTCTTGCAGTATAGATGAATTTGATGCAATGACATCCAATCTGACTGTGTCTAGACTCAATCTGTGCGGCTTCATCCTTCGTGTCTCCAGGCAGGGGAAGTTCATTGCACATGACTGGCTACATTACAGGACAACGTGCTAATCTTCAAAACTATTTATCACTTAGCTTGAAAAGAAGCTCTCAGTTCGTCGGGTGTTATCGCTAGAATCTAGAGCTTTCTCTGGTTAAGAGGAGGAGGGGGCGGGGAAAGAATTCGCCAGGCGCCCGTTCATCTGAACGCCGGCCAGCGGCTTCTGGTTTCGATACCATCCGCTGCCTACCATAACGTAAACAGGCTTATCTCAGCAGACGCTCTTGTCAACCACTTGGAAAATGAGAAGCTGGAGAGGACGTGAAGTCCTGGGGTCTTCACCGTCCCACTGAACTTAACCTGACTTGACCGAGGACTGGTCAGAATGCTGTTAAAGCTGTCTGGAACAACAACAACAACGCTCGTCACCTTGAGTATTTTGACGACTACTTTCTCGTTGTTTGTGATGTTGATGGCTTCAAACACTTCGCTGTACTTTCCTCTGCCGAGTTTCCGCACCAGCTGGTAGTCATCTTGATTCCTGTTGACAAGACCGACAGCTGTTATTACAAGTGCAAATGAAACGCCAGTCCAGACAAATAAAGACATCAGCACTGTAGCCCTGCAGAGAAATATTTCACACCACACTCTGTGATGCCTACAAGCAATCCTGGGACTCTGAACTGAATGATAACTAATACGTGACCCTGGAGCACAAAACCAGTCTTAAGTCACACAGGTGTATTTGTAGCAATAGCCAAAAATACATTGTATGGGTCAAAATGATCAATTTTTCATTTATGCCAAAAATCATTAAAGTAAAGACCATATTCCATGAAGATATTTAGTAAATTTCCAACCATAAATATACTAAAACTTTTTTGATTAGTAATATGCATTCGTAAAAACTTCATTTAGACGGATTTAAAGGTGATTTTCTCAATTTTTTTATACCCTCAGATTCCAGATATTCAAATGGCCAAATATTGTCCTATCCTAACAAACCATACATCAATGGAAAGCTTATTTATTAAGCTTTCATATGATGTATAAATCGCAATTTCAAAAAATTGACCCTTTTGACTCTTTGTGGTCCAGGGTCACATATTTGATTGATACACATGTAAAGCTTTCATACTAGCGAATCAAATGCCATTAGTTTGCTACTACTGTTGTTTTACTGAATAACAAGGCCCTCAAGACCCCTGTGATGTGCTCAATTCAGTTGCACTGAATAAAGACTGAAAATGGCCTAAACATGTATTCGAAAACATGCAATTCTGGATAGGGCTGCACAATTAAATCGATTGCGATTTCCATGCGCATTTTGTCAGTAAAGCCGGCTCTGTAATCAGCAGTAAATCTCCGCCTGCTTTCAGACGTAGCAGCATTTACTACACAGAGCCGTAGTTCACTGACAGATAAAAAAAAATAAATAAAAATAAATCGCAGACGATATTGCGCGATTATGAATTTGAAGAGATTGTTTGCGATAAATGACAGCTATGTGAACTATGTGAACTATGGCTCTATGTAGTAAATGCTGCTAGATCTGAAAGCATGTGAAAATACCACATTTAATAACATGTTTTTTCTCCAAACTCATTTCATAACGTCAGTCGAGTGTTTGAAATAAATCCTTCTGTGAGATGTGGCTTCTTACACAGAATAAGGCACACAACATATTCCATAGTATTCTATGCAGTAATAAAGGCATTGCATTATAAATATACTTTATTATAATGAAAATTATGATAGTAAGAACTCAGATAAACCATATATTGTCATTGTCGTGTGTTTATTAGTCACGTTGAATCAATGAAAGCAGTTAAATCTTCTGTTTATTCAGCTGCAGCGATTGGCATTTCCTGGGTTTCTTCTTTGGGGTGTATTTGGAGATCCACACGAGAGTGCCCTCTGGCTTTCGGATGAAGATTTACTGCTGATCACAGAACAGTGCTTCACTGAAAGATATGCATGACAATCGCAGCTTCTGCCTAATCGCGATTTCGATTTCACTTCGATTTATCGTGCAGCCCTAATTCTGGGTTATAGTTTCAATAAACTATAGAAGCAGCTTCAAGAAACAATGGTCTCAGAGTTATTTATTTAGATGACCTATTTTTTATTACTGAACATGATAACAATATGCAAATTAATAAATAAAAACAATGATACAAGGGTCCGTATTATATTGTAAGGTATTGCAATAATATAAATCAATACATAACTGTACTGGCACAGTAACACCCCTTTTGATTCACTAATGAATCATTCAGAGCAATTTCTGAACCTGCTGCATTCAACAAAGCCAAAAAAAAGAAAAAAGAAAAAAAAAAAAAAAACAGGCCTGGAAAATACATTTTTAAATGTACAAAGATATTTTCAGGTTTTCTATGACTGTGGTAACGCTGTAATTTCCTTAATTTTTGTGATCTTCAACCATCCAGTTGTCATGTAATGTAACCCAACTGCATAAATCCAGACCTGGTAATACCACTTTTATTCTTCCATGGGAAAAAAAAACACTCACCCCCACTCTACGACGTGCGATTCATAGTCCCAGTATTCCCGCGGTCTCTGTGTGTTGACGTCTGGATAAACGCGAGATCGACTCGTGACAGGGCCGGACATGATCTGAATGTGTGGCTGCTCCTGTCAGGGCTGTAAACACACACAAAAAAAAACAATCAATACAGGGACAGCACTATCAGGCTGATCTGCATCCATAAGATCGACTGAAATAAAAGGCTTGGGGCCTGAAATCTGTGGCCTCATTTGCGCATTGACTTGGTACAGAATTAAAGGGAAGATGAATATACAACCGGGATGTTTGGCTTTACAGGCCCCCGGCCACGACACGGACCCCTGACTGTCTGATAAACTGGATTAGAGTTCTGAATCTCTGCCCAGATAGAGGAAAGTTTTAATCTAGATGCAAGCAGAGCGAGGAAGACTCGACCACCGCAGTCCAAAAGGTGTCAGCACATTCTTTCAGGGTTGAAAACACACAAGATGGCTTAAGAACACAATACTGTTTTCTTTGAGGCTTTCTATACATTTGAATTAGATCAATTAGAGTTGTATACTCCACATATGACAACAGAGAATGCTGAACATAACCAGAAATGAGCTCCAGGTGGTTACTGAATGTTTCCAAGGTCAAACCTGTTGGAATAGTCCAATCAGAGTAATTTACCACCCAACCCTGCATCTCTTTCACCTGCTGACCTACCCGATACAGAGTTTGTCATTGTGTAGCAAAAACCATCAAGAACACACCAGGGCTTCCAGTAAGTTAGGTAATGAATAACAGCTACAGGGCTGTGGGTGGTTGCAATTCATGTCTCAGCTCCATTTTTCACTGCCATTTTATCATCCACCAGGTTGAAAACCACTTTTTAGTAAAAGCACAGTTCTCCTAAATCAGCCATGTGATTTGAGGCACAAGTTATGAAGAGCAATAGACTAAATATTAAGAGCAATAAATAATTAGCAAGGAACCCATCTCACAGACCGTGATGATCCATTTCCACAGTTACTAACATCAGAAATCTAGACTTATTTTTCTTTTTTTCATTTTATGTACATTTATAGCACTATACTTTGTGTTAAGCAACATCATGTATAGAGGACTCTTATTTTGGCCAAAAGCAATGGTTTGAAGGCTCATTCCTATTCACTGCAGAGGAGCCATTGATGAGCAAGTGATGCAATGCTAAATTTCTCCAAATATGGAACAACAAATACATCTTGGATGGCCTGAGGGTGAGGAAATAATCAAATTTTCAATTTTGGGTGAACAATTCCTTTAATGCTATATAACGAGTGTTATATTTTGCTATATTTTGTAGCTTCTTTTCACCAATATAAAAGTTTAGCCAACCATGATGTTTTCCACGTGCGAGAATCCCAGAAATGCGAAAAGGGTCATTGTGTTGCTTATACTTAACAAATCGCCAGTAATAACACCAACCACAATAAAAAGACGTCTGCCAAGCAATATATTTCCTTTACTTACCTGTAGCAGGGCTTGACATTAAGCATTCTCATGTGGTTGTCCTTCGGACAAGTAAATTTGTCATTTACTTGTCCGAGTATAAAAGTTACTTGCCCGGAGAGAAAAAAATTAATTTATATTGAGTTATAAATTTATTTATTGTAGTCATACAAAACACATTTAGTTTTAGTTAGATTTTTCTAACTAAAGAAGTTGGTGGCATCAAGTCACTGTTAATAAGCGAGTCATTAGGATTGAACCACATCATTTAAACGGTTGATTCATTCAGGAACGAAACACGGTCATGCTGCTCAGAAACGCAAAACAGCACTGTGGCTGTGTTTGGAATTATTTCTGTTGGTGAAATATAGCAAAAACAGGCAATATGGTGTGTAAAACGTAAGTATCTTAATGTTAACTTCTTGTTTACTGAACTGTTATAAAATCACATTTGTAATCATGATGGTTTCTGGAGTTAAAAAAATGGCGCTCGATCTTTGTGTGATATTGTTTAACTATATGAAATTATATAAATATATATACATTTTCTGCCCCTGTATCTTGAATTGAACGCACTCGCACGAGCTAGTCTAACCTAGACTTCTTTACGTAATGAATGCGTGCACTCTGAGGTGTGTTTTGTTTGATTCTTGCAATATATTCGTTAAAACAACAATTACGGAATTACCGCAAACGATATATATCGCACACCCCCTATAACAAAGGCTATATCACAAATAAAGGAAGTTATTATTGTTTTTGGTATAGACTTTTTCAAGTTACTTGTCTGATTGGGCAAGTAAATTTCTCTTTCACTTGCCCGTCCAAAAAAATTCACTTGTCACGGACAAGCGGACAAACGTTAAATGTCGAGCCCTGTGTAGCCTCTTTACAGTAGAAAACACAGCAGCTTTGCTACATTAAAATAAAAATCAATCTCTTTTACGGCAGCTCTGAATGAGTCTTATTACATTGAAAACAGGAACCTCCTGGTTTAATGAACAACCATTTTGATCCAGTACTGGGATCGGTGCTGTAATGGAGAGTGGTCTGCAGGACCCTAGTGTGATTAGATTTCATCTGTGTCTGCTCTCCTGTAATTTACCTTAACTGCTTGAAAAGGAAACCAAATCATCCTTTTTCCACCCCAACTCCATTGCGAAGCCATCTTGGAGACAACTTAGACCAGAATCTGCTTAAAAACCATTTAGTTCCCTCTCAGAAAAGTTGTTTTTTAAAATTCATCCTCTTAAAAGCTTCACAAATACACATTCGGAAGGACACCTCTGGCCATTGCATCATGTCTCTTGCTGTTTATTAGAGGTGCCGACAAGTGTTGTTTTTAAGATGGCCTATTAAGTTAAAAACAGCCAAACTTAAAAATAAAATGTCACGTTCCATCCAGCTGATTTTTAGCATGTCTTATCTAAATCCTGCTTAAGTAATGCATCAGATCAGGGTCAAATCAAATCATCAAATGAAACCAGTCTAATTATCCATGGTTGCCCTAAAACCAAATAATCAACTAGTCACTCAGGCAACTCACCAACTCTTGATTTTTAAACATATTTGGTAAATCCCTATTTATGAATGCTCAATAAATCAAGCAGGGACACTGGAACACAAACACAGTGATGCTAAATGGCATGTATGGGAGTCTACCATCAGGAACAATGGATAATTTTGTTTTGCCAGATGGGATTTTGGTTTGATCACCATTCCAAAGATTCCTGCCTCCCCTGACGGCCACCTCAGAAGAGCGCTGAACCTGATATCACATGATTCACAAAGCCTATATTCAGTAGCAGCCATTACTCGTATCTCAGACCGAAAATGACATGATCTAATCTACAGATGGATGAGGACCAAATATGCAGACACATTTTAACTCCTCAATGTATCAAATGAGGTTTCAAAGAACACAATGGACATTTAACCCTGACTCACCTAAAATTGTACTTGTGGGCAGCCTTGGGGAATCTTGCAATGATTTTACACAAGGGTGACGCTCCAAACACCTGCAAGGCAAAGCAAAACAAATAACTTTAAGAATCGCCACTGACGTCAGTATTTGATTTGCAAAGATGTTTGTTTGTTTGTATGAACAAAACCTGTTGTGTGCAGCCAAACCGGGCCACTGGCAAACTCAAAGTAACATTTGTGTTAAACACACCAAGTGATGATGCAGTCAAAAACACAATCATAAACATTCATTAGGAAAAATGCCGCCATTTTCCATCTGTCTGTCAGAACTGTGTCGATCTCAATAACTAGTACACAGAGAGCGATCAAAATCTACACTGGATCTCACTAGGATGTAACACAAGGGCATCTGCAAATTTAAGACATTTTAAGACCTGCACAAATAAAATAAATACCGCCATAATGAATTTGACTTATGTACCAATTTGTCAAAATATACAAATTAGAGGTCGACTGATTGCATTTCTTCATTAGAACAGGTTTGGAGAAATTAAGCATGTGCCTTCAGAATGAGAGTCCAAACAGCGGATAAAAACACCACAATAATCCACAAGTAATCCACACCACTGCAGTCCATCAGTCAACATCTTGTAAAGCGAAAAATCTGTATTTGTAAAAACCATTCCTTCATTAAGACATTTTTAACATCAAACCATCGCTTCTCGTCCACAATCCATAATAACGCTTACTTAAGTGAAAAGTGTTGTCCTCTCACATCTAAATCCACTTACATATTTGTAGGGGTGGGCGATATATTGCATGCGATTGTCATGCGCATCTTGTCAGTAAAGCCGGTTCCGTGATTAGTAGTAAATCTCCATCAGCTGCTTTCAGATGGAGCGGCATTTAATACACAGAGGCGTAGTTCACTGACAAGCTACGCAATATCGCGTTCATTATCGAAGGCGATTCATCTGCGATAATGAACACGATATTGCGTAGCTTGTCAGTGATCTACGGCTCTTTATATTAAATGCCGCTCCATTTGAAAGCAGGTGATGGAGATTTACCGCTAATCACAGAACCGGCTTTACTGACAAGATGCACAAGATCATCGCGTTCGATATATCGCCCAGCCCTACATATTTGTTTAGAAGCTACTTTCGCTTGTAAACAGTGTGCTTGATGTGTGTACATTTCTCCCCTGATTCAGATGAGAGGACTTGTTTGCCTTGAAACAACAGTTTAAATGTAAAAAGATCTTGGACTGTTACTTACAAACATGTAGCTTTTCACTTCTCAAAACATTAACTGATGGCCTGGAGTCATGTTGATTAGTAGTGGATTATTGTGATATTTTTCATATTTTGTTGAGCAAAATGATGTAATGCTAAATTTTGCCAAATCTATTTGATGACGAAATAAGCTCATCTGGATCTTGGACGGCCCAAGGGTGAGTAAATTTAAAGCAAATTTTCAATTTTATGTGAAGCATTCCTTTAAACCATATCCTTATGAAGTTTAATAATCACATCAGGCCATATGCCAATTGCCCGCTAATTTAAGACCTCTTCCAATAATAAATACTTTTGTTATACCATTTAAGACATTTTTTTTACTTTAAATGTAATTAATCTGAATTTAAGACATTTTAAGGACTATGTGTGAGCCATGAATTAAACAAATAAACACAAGATGACTGTAAACGTGTTCTGTTCAAGTATACAGACAGCCAAGCTGCTTTTATTAGAAAATAAATCTGATGTTCTAAAATCTAAAATTTAGTTTGATCATATTTAATATGAATTTCCTTTAATTAAATAAGCATATTGCCACCACTTGCCACCACGTAGGTACTTCCTGGGGATCAATCTATATTCAAACAAACAAACAAACATCAGTAGATAAACTGAGACATACAGATGCATCTCAATAAATTAGAATGTCATGGAAAAGTTCATTTATTTCAGTAATTCAACTCAAATTGTGAAACTCGTGTATTAAATAAATTCAATGCACACATACTGAAGTAGTTTAAGTCTTTGGTTCTTTTAATTGTGATGATTTAGGCTCACATTTAACAAAAACCCACCAATTCACAACAAATTAGAATACTTCATAAGACCAATAAAAAAAAAACATTTTTAGTGGATTGTTGGCCTTCTGGAAAGTATGTTCATTTACTGTATAAGTAATACTTGGTAGGGGCTCCTTTTGCTTTAATTACTGCCTCAATTCGGCATGATCAGTTTGTGGCACTGCTAAGGTGGTATGGAAGCCCAGGTTGCTTTGATAACGGCCTTCAGCACATCTGCATTTTTTGGTCTCTTGTTTCTCATTTTCCTCTTGACAATACCCCATAGATTCTCTTTGGGGTTCAGGTCTGGTGAGTTTGCTGGCCAGTCAAGCACACCAACACCATCATTTTACCAACTTTTGGTGCTTTTGGCAGTGTCCTGCTGGAAAATGAAATCAGCATCTTTAAAAAGCTGGTCAGCAGAGGAAGCATGAAGTGCTCTAAAATTTCCTGGTAGATGGCTGCGTTGACTGGACTTCAGAAAACACAGTGGGCCAACACCAGCAGATGACATGGCAGCCCAAATCATCACTGACTGTGGAAACTTCACACTAGACTTCAAGCAGCTTGGATTCTGTGCCTCTCCACTCTTCCTCCAGACTCTGGGACGTTGATTTCCAAATGAAATGCAAAATTTACTTTCATCTGAAAAGAGGACTTTGGACCACTGAGCAACAGTCCAGTTCTTTTTCTCCACAGCCCAGGTAAGAGGCTTCTGACGATGTTTCTGGTTCAGAAGTGGCTTGGTAGCCATTTTCCTGAAGACGTCTGAGTGTGGTGACTTTTGATGCACTGACTCCAGCTTCAGTTCACTCCTTGTGAAGCTCTCACAAGTGTTTGAATCAGCTTTGCTTGGCTGTATTCTCAAGCTTGTTGTCATCCCCGTTGCTTGTGCACCTTTTCCTACCCAAATTCTTCCTTCCAGTCAACTTTGCTTTGATACAGCACTCTGTAAACAGCCACACATTTCTGTAATGACCTTCTGTGACTTACCCTCTTTATGGAGGGTGTCAATGTTTGTTTTCTGGATCACTGCCAAGTCAGCAGTCTTCCCCATTATTGTGATTTCAAAGAACAAGAGATACCCAGAATTTATACTGTATGGATGGTCATTTATTGAAACTCAAATGTAAATATTCTAATATTTTGACATACTGATTTTTGACTTTCATGAGCTGTAAGCTCTAATCATCAAAATTAAAACAAAAACTTTTGAAATGTTTTACTTTACATGCAATTAATCTAAAATATATGAAAGTTTCACTTTTTGAAATAACTTACAAGAAAAAATTAACTTTTTCACGACATTCTAATTTATTGAGATGCACCTGTAAAGCAGGATGTGTGTCAAAACCTAGTGAGCCTTACCTAGGTAACATTTTGGGCATCACAGACATGTCTCATACAGGGTGCTCGCACCTTTTGACTAATGAATTTACATGCTTAGAACATTTTACATAAGACTGCATTCACAAAGACCCATTTCTGCCCTATTAAACATTCTAGAGCTGAAAAGAACCAGAAAAATACATTCACTGTTGAAACATCAATGACTTTTTCATACCCTTAAATCACAATTTTGATATTTCCAAGTATTCCATCATTGTTGGAACAGTCAGTGAATTTTCCTAATAACACAAGATAGTCTCAGTACTTTTAAAGCAATGGAAGAACACTTATTCTGCCAATTTCCTATGGTCTATATTTTTGGCCAACACAGACATGTTTTAAATTGGTCTATAATGCCTAAAAACGCCGGCTAGATAGTTAGCGCACTAGGTTTTTTTTTTTTGTTTTTTTTTTTAAACTATGCTTTGGGATCAGAGCCTCCATTCATTAACCCATCAAAGCAGTTCACCACCATGCAGAATGATACTAGATAAATATATGTAAATATAACGGTTTTCACACAATTAAATATTTAACCTCATATAAAGCAAATTAATTTTGATAAAAAGAACTTAAAAACCTTTTCCATTTGAATTAAATTGACTGTATCTCAATGAAATATCCACCAGTGAGCTTAAAGCATCATTTGCAGCCTTTTCAAAAACCACACATGATCCAAACAGGGTGTTAAACATTTTAAAGCCTTTATGAAGGTTTCTACAGATTTATAACGGAATAAGAGGTTAAATATAAGAATAACGACTAAAATCAGACATGGAGCTCAAACCCTCATTCAGATCAGGATGTAGAGCATCAGTTAGGAGCTAAACTAACAGCCTGTCTAAACTGTACACACTCGTAACCACTCAGCTAGTTTATTTTCAAATAAATCTACACTTAAGCACATTCACGACAACATTTAAGTGTTAAACAATTCAAACCCCATCAAATCATCGAGTTTCTATTATATTTCACTAGCATATCATCACGTTAGCCACAGCCATGCTAACGTTCCATCATCTACATAATAAACACATTTCTAAAGACACAAGAGGGCATAATACCTCATATAAAAACCCCTCATCTTCCTTAAAATGATTTAAGGATCATGTATATGTTAAAGGTTTGTAGCGAAAGACGCCAAGTGTTAATTTAAAGGGCGGTTTGTATTACCTCAGCTCTTGTGTTAATATGGCGGCGGCAAAGTTAGCGCGAGGAGACGCGACGCTCTTCCGCTCCTGCAGGGGGCGCGTTTCAGCGGCGCTCTCACTGATCCTGGCTTCCGCTCAAAGACGCTGGCTTTACTGGTCCTCCCACTCTGTGTACAGGTTTATGATTAACTTGCTTATATTTTAACCAAATTTCACATCCATAAATGCATGTTTAATAATAAAAAACCCAACTTTATGTGTTTTCAATTGAAGTCTGTATATTAGTCATGCTAAGTATTTTATTTTGATTTATTCTAGTATTTCTATATCTGATTCCCTTATTCTAATTTTAATATTATTACTCCTCCCTGTTAGCCTACTTTTTAATTTATTTTGTAGTTTTTTTCTTGTTGATTTGTATTTGCATTTGGTCAAAAGTGCATGTATAATGTTAAAGTTTAGGCTATTAAATAAAATAATAATAAATTAACTCTCTGCACAGACAATAGAACCCACATGGAAACTGTGTTCAGAAACAAATGGGAGAACATTTTTAGCAAAGCCATTCAGTTTTGCAGTTGTGGATGATTTTCATAACTTGGTCTTTCTTTCTGTAATTAAGAATGAACATAAATGCATAAAGATTATTACATGATCCAGAAGCCCTTAAAAACATGAAAACTTTGTTTTTATATTCAGTCCTTGTAGCCTCTTGAAGTTTAAGCTTTGAAATGTTTCAAACATTTTCATCTAAAAGTCTCTGTACACCTGGGGCCCGTTTCAGAAAGGAGGTTAAGTGAAAACTCTGAGTATGTTAACCCTGAAATCAGGGAAACTCTGGGTTTTCCGTTTCAAAATGGGAGGTTTGTCAAACCCGGGAAAGCAGGGTAAGTCAAGCCCGTTTCTGAAAGAGAGGTAACTTATACTCAGAGTCAGTTACCGTGGTAACTTACTCTGTGAACCTAACCTGGTCGGGAGCAGGTTTTCTTCTCTAAACCCAGAGTTTCTTTCCGTATCCTCCCCCTTTTTAAAGTGCAAGCGAAGTTTAAATACCTTATTCATTCATTCACGCTGCAAAATTGCTTTTCTTACTGAGTATTTTTGTCTTATTTCAAGTACAAACGTTTAAAAATTCTTAAGTTAAGATGCATTTTCTATAGATGACAAATGATCTAGATACTTAGTCTTGTTAAAATATAAAATTGTTCTCCAAGAATAGGCTATTTTTAATTTCTTACCCCATTGCTTACCTCATTGCCAAATAAAATAAAATTAAAAATCACTTAAATTAGTTTTTTTCCCTTCATGGAAACAAGATTAAATACCTTATATTATTTATTTTATATATATATATATATATATATATATTTTTTTTTTACACCGTATTCATGTGCATATTATTTGAGCGGTATCATTTTAAATGGTAGTTTTCTTCAAAAGATCGGATATGCAGAGCACATTATAAGTCCTTTATGCAGATTTTAAGGAAAGTGTGCATCGCTCTCACGCTCTTTCTGAGAATTTTTTTCCTGAGCACAAATCTGTCAAAGAGAAGTTTCACAGGACTGTAAGTCAGTGGTGTAAAAATCGGTTTAAAAGAGGCTAATCTGATAAATGATGTTCACTTGATAACATCTTTCTGTGACGTCTGGAAGTAACCCAATAATCAGAATTTCCTTCAGGATTTCCACTGTGGTTGGATGCATTGATGACAAGCATATCCCCACCATCGCCCCTTCTGAAAATTAAACTGATTACTGTATGAAATGGAAGGATGCCAGATGGAGGGGTAGTACGAGCTGTAACCACCACCACAGCTGTTAAATAAACTCAAACTATTCACAATTTTTTTGTCATCTTTATTTCCTAATACAAAAGCAAAAGTTATTCTTTTTACTTTTGGTTATTAGAAATCTTCCAATACTTGGCCATCTCCTCTTCATCTGTCAGTGGTGCTGCTGCATGTTCTCCCCCCTTTTTGGGATACTCTGCCTTCTTGCTGTCGACAAGTCAGTTGTTAATTTTATTACTCTTATTAAGAAATGTAACAGGTTGGATTAGAGAATATTTAATTATGTGAAAAGAGTGTTAGACTATGTGGAAAAAGCTGGAGTGCATTGAAATAGACATTGAATGATATTTAATGTCAAATGTTTGTAAAGTCATTTAGCCCACACCCACGAACCGTTCATGTTTAAAGCTTTACCTTGATTGGAGTGTGTTTTTATACTTCATTTTTAGCTGCTGCCACGCTCTTGTTTCTTTTTTCTGTCTTTTTCCTTTTTTTGGCCATGGGATACCATTAAAATGAATATTAGTTCAATAATTTACAGTTTTCATCTCTGATATTATAACAGTTATTAAGTTATTGACAGTTATTAAGAATTAAAGTTACGCATTGACGGAAGTACGCGTGCGGACGCCTGTTTGGCGGGAGCTGTTCCCATGGTGAATCGTAATTTCGATGCTCCGCTGATCATGACTTTTCATAGTCGTGGAGCACGCGCTTAACTCAGAGTCAACCTACTGAGAGTTGAATAAACACAGCCATTCTGTAACCGAAAACTCAGAGTTTCCCATCTCAGAGTAAGTCAACTCAGAGTTCAAGTTTAAACTCAGAGTTGGTTGAACCTCCTTATTGAAACAGGCCCCAGGTTTTGTTATTTTTGTATTATTGAATGTTGTTCAATATTTAGTATTCAATATTTAGTATTTTATGACCTTTGGACAAGAAAGCAAATTAACCTGTTTGTATTTATGTAGCTAAATTGTTATATTGTGTACATTTATGGTGTGTAATAATTAATATTTTTGAGAAGTGACACAAAGTATAATACCTGCATCAAAGTGCACAATGTAGGATTAAATGAAAAAGATAATAAAAATGTCAGTTCATCTGTTTAAAGCATATTTTATATAGATATAGATATAATGCATTCTGATTGGTAACACATTAATATCCCCATAGACAGGAATGTTGACATTACAGGTGAGTATATCAGAATGGCATGTTGCTTCAGCCAATCATATGTCCTGTTGATCATCATGTGACTTAAAATGGACCATATGGGATTCCAAGATCTTTTCTCTCTAAATTGTCTTTGGCATTCTCTCCATTAATTAAGACGAGTGAATTACAGCCCTGAAGTGGGACACACCAGAGCACAGGGAATATTAGCAGGCTATGAATGCCTCTCTGACAACTTAATAGATAACTGTCAAGAAAACTGGTGTTATGGGCTAATTTACCTGATGACAGCTAACTCATTTGCACATATTTAACAATTCATAATCTGAGGTAATGGACACTTGGACTCAACAGGCAAGTGCTGGAAGAACCTTAATTGATTCTGAAAAAGGATTCGACTTCATCTGAATCAAAAAAAATGGTGGATTTTTCAATATAACATCATGTAAACGGTACTACTGTATAGGCATAGATTTAGATATATTCAGTGTGCTTTTAAAATCACATTGAGATCATTCATCTTGTTCAGTCAAACACAACCTACTGTTGTCGATAATCACAGCATTATACAATCTGACTTAAAAAATTGCTGAAATATTAATTAGGAAGTCTTTGTAGTGTAATAACGGAGAAGTAAAACTAGCTAAAATGCTGAGTAATTGTCCACAGATTATTCTTCCCACATCAAGGGGCATCAGAGAGGTCTCATGTGATACTCTGTCTATATTAAAAAGCTATTCAATCCCATCAGCCTCTGAATAAATCCTGTCTGGTATGTGCTGGTTAAAGAGTGTAATTTTTCATGATGATGGAAGGCAATGGAAACTGCTTTGAAATTATGACAGTTCATTTACCAAGCTAGCAGGGAGTGAAAGCAGGAGAGACTGCTTACCAACCAAATACACAAACCTTGGTATAGCATTCACGTTTTGATTATAGACGGAAATGGTGAGTCCAGCAAGGACACGATTTCAAATCATGTTATTGTTGTCATGTTAAGTCGCTGGGGTATATTTGTAGCAATAGCCAAAAATACATTGCCTGGGTCAAAATTATCAATTTTTCTTTTATGCCAAAAATCATTAAGTAAAGATCATGTTCCATGAAGATATTTTGTTAATTTCTTACCGTAAATATATCAAAACTTCATTTTTTATTAGTAATATGCATAGCTAAGAACTTCATTTGGACAACTTTAGAGGCGATTTTCTCAGTATTTTGATTTTTTTGCACCCTCAGATTCCAGATTTTCAAGTAGTTGTATCTCGGCCAAATATTGTCCGATCCTAACAAACCATACATCAATGGAAAGCTTATGTACCCAGCTTCCAGATAATGTATAAATCTCAATTTCGAAAATTTGACACTTAAGACTGGTTTTGTGGTCCAGGGGCACATATATAGGTTGTTAAAGATAAATGGCAATTTGTGTTGAGACTTCCTTTTGAAACAGGAAGTAAGGGCGGGGCATTTCAAAGTTTAATAGCCAAAAGGTTTATGTCACAGCATGAAACATCTGTGCCTTCAGCAAGAAAATGTCAATTTTATTGAGCAAAATGCTCAATTCTAAAATCTGCGAAACAGTGCATAATTTTCTTCTTTAACTAAATTAATGTATGTTTTATTTCAGTATTTTTTGTGTTTTGAGGAGATTTAATCATTTTGTTTTAATAATCATGGCACTTAATATTCATCTCTAAACTATGCACAACTTATTTCAATATATAATAAAATTTGTATAAAATAAGATTTCTAGATAGTACCACAAAATTTTGTTCTGTACTATGGAAGCCTGTTTCTGCCACAGAACACACACATATATATACATATATATAAATAAATATTATATATATATATATATATATATATGTGTGTGTGTGTGTGTATATCAATATGGTAACTGTAACTTCAGAAGTCAGAATTGCAAGATATAAACGAAGAATTTTAAGTTTATTCAGGTAACTCGGATTTCTGACATTTTTATCTGAATTCTGAATTTACATTTTGCAATTCTGATTTTTTTTTTTCACCATGGAATAAATCATAGAAAAGGTCATTGCAACGTTTCCATCTCACATTTGACTTTTTTCCCCTCACAATTCCAAGTTTACATCTCACAATTTTGAGTTTTTAATCTCGCAATTCTGACTCTTTTTCCCTTCAGAATCGCAAAAAAAAAGCCTAATTGTTAGAATTTAAAAAAATTGCAATTACCTTTTTTTTTATCCCGTGGCAAAAACAAACTCCCATAGTTTACAGACATAATTTTAAAAAAAAAAATGTTTCTATTAAAAATTGTTTATAGGCTGGCATAGAAGAAATGATTTTAAAACAGAAAAAATCAGACACTTCAATTTGATTTAAAATGTTTCATTTATTGATGGCTTTTCTCTGTAATTCGTGACCCGTACCACAACAAATAGAGGTTTCTAAGTTCAAGCTGGTCCTGATAGTCCTGTAACCCGAGCGAGCTTGTGCTCCCTAATGTAAAGTGCCGCAGAGCGTTTCTTTTTTCCGTCAAGCATGAGAGTACGTTCTGTACCTCACGATGCTAGCAATTTCCTTTCAGCCTCCATGTTTAAAAGGAAAATCCAGGGGTCCCGTGTGCCCTTGGGCCTTTTTCACATACACATGTAAATCTGACCTTACCAGCTTTCAAAGACTTCCCTCGCGAGTGTGTTTCTTGAAAAGACAGCTAAGCGGCCATAATGTGGCCTAGTGAGGGATCCTCAACGGTTAATTATCCATTTACGCTTTTAAAGAGAAAAATCCTTTTAGCGTGCACACAGAGGACTTCTTTGATAGTAGGCAATGCTGCTCCTAAATACCAGAGTGGAGGACATGTCAAATGTAACTCTATTACACAGGACCACTTTCTCTCATTATCAAAACTCTAACCCCTGTTCTGCTCCACAGCGGCCCGTTCCATTTTACCACAGGCGCCCATAGAAATCCAGGAAAGGTAAAACTCAGATGGGTAGACTTCCTGTCTTGTCTAGCGACGGCCCATTCATTTCCATTGGCAGTAGTTCCGTCTGATAAAAGGGAAAAACAGCCAACAGATCGAATGTGCTTGGGACATACAAGGGATTTAGTCTTAGCTGTGTGAGTTTGTGAAATCAGCCACGTATGGAATTTCCGCTTTCTCTTCAATTTAAGACTGGAATACATGACTTTTGCCCCAATTTGACAGTTGACATTCGATTTAGCAGAAAATCATGTAGTGTATGATGGCCACAGATGTTTTTAAGCGGCTTTTCGACTAGATCCTTCATTTGCATACGATTGTCGCATTTTGCCCCCTAGTGGCAGTCACACAGAACAGATAAGACATGATATGGTTTCATCCAAACTGCCCAGCTATATTTGTGGAGTCCCATTTCTGCCAAAGGATAAAAAATGTAAAGTTAATTGCGACTTTTATTGCAGAGTTCTGAGAAAAAAAGAGAGAAAAAAATTCAGAGATAAATTCAGAATTCGAGACATTTTTTCTTGCAATTCTGAGTTTATATCTCGCAATTCTTTTTTTTCTCCGCCACGGAATAAGGAACAAAGATAATTGTGACTTTTCATCACACAATTGACCGTTCACAAAAACCCGTCCTCCTTAGTTACTGTTGCTATGGCCGACAAGCCATGCCGCTCTCACACTACAAGTCATGTTCTCACACAGTAAAAAAAATACATCGCAGAGTAAAGAGGAGACTGACAACACACTGACAGACAAGACAGAGCAGGTTACCTCTGGTATGAAACAAGGTCTCAGCTTTCAAATTTTGTAATTTTTTAATACATACTGTATGTATTTAAATACATACTGTTTTGTGGCTCTTTAAGCGTGACAGATCGCTGTAGCGCTTCAGTTCAAGCAGCACATGTGAACCGATATGCAAATTAATGAACATCAGAAGGTATTGTATTTCAACCACGGAAAGATTTCAATACACAATTTTTCAAGTTCAAGTCCGCCAACGTTAATCTACTCTCCTGTCCGATTTGTTTGTTGGGCAGGATGGTGGATTCGGTGTTATGATTGGTCAGATCGCCTGTCAATCAAGCTCTTTGCAAACGGTCAATTGTAAGTGTATCTTTCACAATTCTGACATTTTTTCTCAGAATTCCAAGTTTATATCTCACAGTTATAAGTTCTTTTCTCAGATTTGCACGAAAAAGTTCTGAATTGAGATAAAATGCTGAACTGTGATATATAAAGTCATGATTGTAAGAGATAAAGTCCGAATTGCAAGACAAACTCAATATTGAGAAAAAAAGTCACTATTACCGTTTTTGTTTATATCCATGGTGGAAACAAGCTTCTATAAGTGTATGATGCCTAGTTTTAAAATCTGTTCCAATTTTAAATGCAACTGTTGCTATGCAATATAATTCGGTATTTGTAAACAATTCATTCAGTAAATGATCAAAAAAGCAGTTTTTGTCATTAGAGCTTTGTTATATTATAGCTACATCTTGAATCCCGACTTTTTATCTGTAACCATTTACAAAGTCATTAAGCGTATGACGTCTGTTTTAAAATTTGTTCTGATTTTTAAAATCTTTCAGCCATAATGACGTGTGATCATTGCTATGCGATATTGTTCAGTAATTACAACTGTTTAGGAAATGATCTCGAAATGATCCAAAAAAGCAGTTTTCGTCATCACGGAGTCCCTTTGTTACATCATAGCTACATCTTGAATCTTGACTTTTTATATGTAACAATTTACAAAGCTGGCAAATGTACGAAGCCTAGAGTTTAAAATCTGTTCCGATTTTAAAAATCGTGTAATGTATTCCAGCCTTAATAATGTTCAATCATTGCTATTTGATATCATTCAGTAATTAACATAGTTTTGGAAACGCATTTCGAAATGATCCAAAAAAGCTATTTTTGTCATCACGGAAAACCTCTATTACATCATAACTCTCCAATCCCGACTCTTTCCGAGTCTAAACCTGACCTTGGCATAAATTTCCAACCTTTCTGGGTAAATTCCCGACCTTTTGGTAACATTTCTGGAACTCACTGTATAACAGGTCATGCGTTCGCTGCAGGATGTTACCTGACACTGTCTTTCTCTCAAAATTAATCTTGAGGAAAGTCAGAGGAAAAAAAGTGGAATTTCCTGAACACAGATCCCAGAGTCTTTCCCGCAGCAGTGAGCACTAATACCTCCATCAGCGGCAACCTTATCGCTGGCATCTTGACAACAAGAGGCCAAAAAAACAAGCGCCATTTCCCCAACACCAACCTTTTAAAGAGGAAAAATTCTATTTATGCCCTGCCAGCTCGCTATTGATTTACAGAGCAATTAGGTTTGCATTTCTCCCCAAATACTAGCCTCAGTGACCCAGGGAATCCCCCACCATTAAGCGCCTTTCACCACGACACGATCGGCAGGTCGCGCGGGGCAAATATGATGACCTTGCCATTGTGCTTTACTTGAACCCTCCAATGGCAGGACTTCTGTTTTTGTTTTTGGAGGAGAGGAACTTTTAAATATGCAGCAGGTAACAAAAGGTTCTCTGTGAGGTAAGATTTTCCCTGACGGAGAATCTTTTAGTGGGAATGTACATGAGAAGGAGACATATGAATCCTTACATTAAGCCATGCAATTAATGTAATCCAAGATGAAGCCGTTTTTTCCACGTCTCCTCTTTCACAATAAGAGACCCTCCCCTCGCACATTCTCAATGGCCTTTGAGGAGGTATAAAAGCCTTGACGGCCGCTGTCGCCACAGGACCAGTTCAAGTGCAATACTACATTGTGTACTGTACACCGCCGGACCCTGTCTCTGACCTCCAGCCATGCTGACCAGGTAAATCTCAACACCTTTCATAATGCAAACATATCCAGATCAGTTATTATATTTTCACAGCTTTTGTTTCCATTTTAATAACACTAAAACAGAATGTGCTGGATAATTGTACGTTTGTCACTCTGTAAAGAAGCGAAGCTTGAATTCTCGAAAGTTCCACCAAATTCATTTATATACTTATTATTAAATAAAATTATATTTGCTATGTTTTTTTCTAACATGCAATTGAATGTAGTAATTTAATATAAACACATACTACTAATATAAAATCACATTTTAGAGCTGTTTTTTAAATCACTATAGTTGATTGTTACATTATATCATTATAAAATAATAAATTATTAATAGTTTTTAATAAATCCAGAATCATTATATTGTGTCAGTGGTTTACGCTTTTTAAAATCAAACTCTTTCACTACAAATAAAATGTATGCAAAACAGCTCCTTACCTGCTTGTTTATAAGTCAGATTTATTGTGTCAGGAAATGATTTGATTGTTTATTTTGTCACAGGAACATTCTCATCCTCTGCTCATTAGCACTGGTACTGGTTAAAGCGGACCTTGAAGCAGGTAAATATTTTTATCCTGTAATATAAGAGAGTTAACAAAAATAAGTCACAAATATTATCTACAATAGAATTCAGAGTTTGGAATATCTCTCAAGAATAATGTAGTGTGTATAGTCTTTATTTACAGTTTATTGTGATAAATCTGTATATTCTACGTATATGGAATGTGACTACAACATGAATTCTTTAACAACTAAAAACTGCCACTGAATATTGCAGCTGAAGGAGGGTCCCAAGCCATGTTTGCTACAGGTAAATCTAAAATCAGTAACATTAAAACATGTTGCCGAATGCAAATAAAGCTTTAACTAAGAATCCCTCTATTAATCTACAGATCCAGATTCAACCTCAGATGAAGCTCCAACTGGTGAGTTTTCACACACTTCCTCCGTTTTGGAGTCACAGTCTGTAGTATGTCAGTCGGACGGACTCTTACTGCAGTGTTTTGTGTTTTCATTGACAGAAAGCATGAACCTGGTCTCACCCAACCTGCCCAATGGTGAGTGATCACTGCTTCACATGGTAAGACAGGAGCTGATGAAAGATGGTTTCTCATGAACTTGGACGGATTTGATTTGTGCACCAGACTAGCTGATGTTCCTGATAAACAAGAGAGAATGATTGCTAGTTTAGGAAGAAACAATGTGTGATGGGTTGAGGCACGTCTGACATGTTGCCCTTAGGGATAAACTGAAGGTTTCAACCCATTGCCTAATAGAGCTTTTGAAGCTCGACTCACAGAATGATACGAGAACATGAGAGATCATTCAACTGTTTTCATGATAAACTACTTACTCTATAGTTTTTTAGGAGTCCATCTGTGTTCTGGTGCTTTAAAAAACCCAAAACACTGATCAGAAGAAACCCCAAGACCTTTTTTTTAATATCCAAAGAGTCATATAACAAGCAAGCTGCTGGATTTTCTAAGGCAATTTGAGTTAGAGTTTACAAGTCTGCCATCTAGTGGAGTCTAAACCCACATACACATTTTAAAAACTTTTTTTTTCTATTCTGATCTACACAGAGGAAATTTTCTTGCTCTGAGAGTTCGATTTGCTCTGTATTTAATCTGAGTACTGTCTAAAAGAAATAGTTAGACATTAAAGAGATTTCGTTTGTGATTTCTCTTTCTTATGGCTACAGATGAGCTTCTATATTACAACGGAGCAACTGCAGGTATAAGAAAGAACTATGCACATTAAATTTAAAAAAAAGTATTGATTCACCACAAGTTTGACTAAGTATTTAAACAATTAAAGATAAATATGAAACTTATTTTAATGTCAAATTGTCTAATTTAGATGCAAGCAGCACCAGTGCTGAGGCAGGAAATAGTGGTGAGTATCAGATATATTCATAGAAAATATGAAACATATATTAAATGATATATTATTAATAATATAAAATGGTCCAAAAAATTATATTGAATTTCTTTTCAGCATCTCAAGTAAATGACGTGCCCAAAGCTGGTAAGTCATTTTTATTATGTATAATATTTGACAAAAATATAGTCTAAAATATTCCAATTGCTGCAGGAATGTCCAAAATGTCCAGGTCACGTTTTTAACTTTTTTTATGCATATTTGTAGGATTGCATGACTTTAATGTAATGAAAATTAAGCATATTTTCTTCAAATATATATTTGAAGAAAATATGCTTAATTTTCATTACATTAAAATCATGCAATCCTACAAATTGTATATATATATATATATATATATATAGCTCTCTCTTTTCTATTTCTATTCTATCTACTTTTTATTTATTATTTAAAAAAATCCGACCTGCATTAGACTAACTGGGACTTGTCACAGCAATTAAATATTGTCGCTCTTTTGTTATTTATTAATTCTATTGTTATTTATTTTGTTATTTTTTTATAATCCTAAAATCCATGTTAATGCAAAATTTATTTTTTTTAGGAATTGCATGAGATTATTATAACTTATTTTTATAAATTAATTCTGAATTGCATCAAAAATCCCATGTGACTCTTGCATGTTTTATTTTTGAATCTTTAGATGCAGCTAAATCCAGCATGGAAGAGCCTGATGGTAAATATCACATCATAAACACGCACATGCAACCCCTGAATGTAATCTTGTGAATCAAAGGTCTAAAGTTTCTGTCTCGCCTGTTTCTCTGTGTGCAGAAGATGAAGCTCCAGACTCAGAGGAGGCGGCGGCGGCGGCGGCGGCTGTGAAACCCGCTCCGGTCCCAGTCCAGCGTGCAACCAAATCCCATAATGCATCAGCACGCAAGCGGAGCAAGCCCGTCTCTGCTTCAAAAAAGAGATCAAGAAACCTCCGTCCCTGAGTCGTGAACTGTGGCGAGAGAAACAGGGCAAAGCTGCAATGACAAGGCAGTAATAGGAGAAGGAGAAAAACAAGCGATATAAATGTGTTCAGTGGCATTTTTTGTTTTTGTTTGTTTTGAGAATCTTGAACTAGACTTTATCCTCTGTGATGTACTGATCCGTTTGTGCGTTTGATTGTGTGTTTGTGTTGGTGTGAATGCTTTTGACCTCTGTTAAAGGTCTGTTAATGTGAGCTACACGATTGTGCTTGCCAAATATTCTTCCAAACTTTACCCGAGGCGAGGCTGACGTGGACACTTTTATAGGATTGATTTCATTTCAGATCAGACTAGAAGTTCAATCTGATATTGTTATAAGCTGAAACTTTATAGACGGTTCAGTTGTTTTGCTTGGTTAATTACAGGATAAATTTGAAACTATAAATCTCAGACTTGATGATAAAACTGGTGCTGGCAACCTGATGACGTTGTGCTCAGATGTGCCATGACTTTAGCGACTAGCAAACACAAAAGCCTTCGCTCTCCTCACAATGTCAGTGTTTGAATCAAAAGTGTTTCTCTCTTTGTTTTCAGTAACTTTTTTTATACACAAAGTATTTAACATTATTGAATTTACAAATATTACAATCAATAACATGTTATTCTGAAACATTTCTTTCCTTTTATTGTACCCCTAAATAAAATTCTAAGCAATGAATATGCTAAATAGAAACCATCTGTCTCTTTCATTATGCTATTGTGTTTGGTTAACACAGAATAGCAGAATAGTGTGTGTGCGTGTGTGTGTGTGTGTGTGTGTATCTATATATCTATATAGAAGCAAAAATAGATGTTTAATTAATAAAAGATCATGTAAACAACAACAAAAACGATAATTAAAAAATCATTTGGTAATAATTGACAATATCATGAAAAAATAAATTAATACATATAATATGGAAAATACATCAATTCAACCAAAATGTAAAAAAATGCAAAAATATTTACATAATAACATTGTTACAAAACAATAACATTAAAATAACATTGTTAATTATAATTTACTTTTAAAGAACCTAAAAAAACAAAGCTAAGTAAATACATAAAGACATCCATTAATTTTTTTTTTTTTAAATTAATAATTAAAATGAAAATTAGTAGTATAAAAATGGATATATATATGGAAATAACAAATATAAATATTCAATATATAGTTATATAATAAATATAAATATGGGAAAAATTGCATAATTTCATCCAATTTTGTTAAAGAGTTTAAAAATATATATACATAATAATAACAACAACATTAAAATTACATTAATATATTAATTACAGTCTACTTTTAATTAATCTAATAACATACCAAAGTAAATGCATAAAGGCATCCATAAATAAATAACTAGTTTAAATAACTAAGATCAATATTATAAAAAAATTAAAAAAGAAAAAAAAGAAAAGAAAGTAAATGAATAAAAACAACTTTTTAGTGGGAAGGTTGAGAAAAAAACTATATGTTGCATTATATCAAAATCCCTTCATAATGATTTCTATTTGCTAAGAATTATGTATTTATAATATGCTTTAGGCAGCGCCATGGCCTGAAATCACCCTCAGCAGCTCAGTGAAAACTGTAAAGAGACACTGACGTCTGAAACAATCAAGAGCTTTCCTGGAAGCGTCTATACGTTCCTCTATACCTTACACTGTATGTATCCACTCGCTCCGGGACTCTTAAAGGTCGGGCCGTTCTCTCCCGCTAAAGCTGATACCTGAGTGGGCTTCGGGGCTTCTCCTGTGACGTCCACAGCACCACACAGCTCTGTTCTCGCATCTATACGCAACCTTTCGCCTGTAAAAGTTCAAAAGGTTATGACTGTGAGGCTTTTTGTAATCTCACACGTCACAGCAACAGGATTTACCTTCTAGAATATCAACACAAACGCTCACATACACAGCACTGAAGACAGATGCCTGGAATCACTGCTAGGTCCTGAAAACGGCTGATTCCCATACAAATCATTCAGTGTAGAGCTGTAGATCACGGATGAAAAGAGTCAAAAACTAAATAAAGTCATACAGTAGAGTAAATGATGACATTTTATTTTCAGGTGAACTATCCCTTTAACTTCTATTGTGTAATACAGCCAGTTTCTCCATTATCAGGTGTATACTTTTCATTGTTATTATTATCATCATTCAATTAATTTTATTGTATTACTATTTTTATTTATTTTTCTTAATTATTTAAAATAAATGAAAGAATAAGCAAAGAACAAAACATAGCCACAAGTCCATATACAAATAATAACAATGTTTAATAAATTAAAATGTTATTTTATCATTTAATTTTAATGATTATAATTTTTTGTTAATCATTTTATATAAATTAACATCAAGAAAAATATAAATAAAATAGCCACAAATGCAGAGATACAAATAATAACCATGAGTAATAAATTAAACTTATTGTAATTTTAATTATTTTATCACGTAATTATTTTTTCAATCATTTTATATAAATTAACAAAGAAAAAACTAATAAAATAGAGCAACAAATGCTTAGATACAAATAATAACATTTAAATGAAACAAACTAAGCACAACAATGCACAAAAAATAAATAACCTTAATTATACAAATAATACTTTTATAAATTATTAAAAATGAAAGAATAAAAAAAAAATACATAACCTATCGTTAACCTATTATTTAAAAATTAAAATGAAGTGAAATTAACTGAAGTCTTCGGTTTCATTCTATAAACGTTTATATACTATTATAGTTTTTGTTAATAATTTGAATTAGATTTTTCACTTTAATTTGAGTTAATTAGTCATTTTGTTTAGGGTTTTGTCATTTTTATTAGCTTTTTTCAAATGTCTATAATTTATTAATTTTTAATTATTAGCTTTAGTCTATTTAATTTGAGTTATTTTAGTGCTTCAAGGTAAACTAAACAAAATCAGAAGTAACTGTAACTAGATGAAATCACATTTTTTCAGTTAATGTTCTTAGTGCTTTAGTTTTAATAATAATAATAATCAACCAATCTGCTATTTCTTGAAATGATCCACTTTCAAAAGCTTGTTTCAAGTGCAGCTATTAGTTACCATCCCAAAAACATCACTTGAACTCAATGAACATGAAAAACAAGCTGTTAAGTGTTTTGGAGGGGACATTATCTCAGACGTGCAGGGGTTTTCTTCGGTGGCCGCCGCTAACAAAAGCCTTCTGTTGAGCAGCGCCGTGAATCAGGTCTCCTCTGGTATCAGCTTCTGAGCTTTACTGGAACCACGAGCCACTGGTACGAGCGATGAAAATACTTCAGCCTCTCTTTAGATGACTGACTTGAAATTGTGAGGAACGTGTCACACTTGTTAAGTTCTTCATTTGGATGGAGAGCACGTTCACTACAGACTGCATCGGTGCAGAATGTGTCGGCTCAGATCAGTTCTCAAACTCACTGCTGCCTCCTTATGGCTATGTGAGGTACTACAGCAAACAACAACTGAAAAATTCACAATGTGAAATAAATTATGTAGTGTTAAATTACATATAAATTACTCAGTGAGGTGCTCCGACAAATTATAAATATTATTAAATAATTATATCTAAACACTATTTTTAAAATCATTCTATTTATT
The DNA here is from genome assembly GCA_021397915.2 of Tor tambroides. Classification (NCBI taxonomy): domain Eukaryota; kingdom Metazoa; phylum Chordata; class Actinopteri; order Cypriniformes; family Cyprinidae; genus Tor; species Tor tambroides. Next base: position 77,560 of record JAFVLL020023653.1, read on the forward strand.
TGATTTGTATGTTACACACTACATGAATATACATGATTCCTATTGGGAATTTTTTTTTATTATTACTTGATTCTTCCTATTATATTGATACGATACTGATATTGTGTAAAACTTATCATAATTCTACTTAAACTGGAATAATGTCTTGCTAAAGGACACTTAAAGAGTAATGCAAAATGAGTTATAAATGTTCTTTTAAATTTATTTTTGTGATTTAATCAATTTCAAAATGTACACATCAATTTTATTTGCATTGCCTTAGAGAACAAATGCAAAATAAGTTATATAATAATAATATTATGCATTTGAATAATCAAAAATGTGCTTTTAATTTTTCTTATTATTATAATACTAATAATATTAATAATAGTAAAATAATACAAAAAAAAATAAATAAAAAAAATCACAAAAGTGTGGTTTAAAATCTTTCTGATGTCTTACCTGGAATCATAATAGTTTAGTTTAGTTTAGTTTTTTTTTTTATTATTCTCAAGTCAAGATCTAATCTTTGTTTTATGATGGTAGAATTTCATAATTCCAAATTACAGTAATAATAAATTATAAATAAGTTATAAACATGGGTCATTTTACAGACGCGTCTTGGATAACGTCCCTATCATGGGATGGAGACTGTGCTGTCGGCTCAATAGACGTCACGGAGAGATGGATTTGTCAGAGAACTTTAGCACAAACAGCCTTTTACTGAGCAGAGCTGAGAGACATTCTTACATTTCAGATGCTGTTACCATTGACTCCCTCTCAAATGGATGAGTGGCTTGGGAAGACCTGAAAATCACACACTGAACACGTCTAAACGTAACAGAAACCCTAAACCACCTCGGAATCACAGAATGAAAAAGCGTGTGTGAAGAGGTCTGCTGTTGCTTTATGAAGTGATCAGACGCACCTTTTTTTCTCCTGCTGGACAATAAAACAGGTGAAAAAATGCATAAACACAATGAAGGATAGCCTCCAGTCATACATGTGCCAATACAGAAAGAAAACACCTAGCAACCATCCAAAAGACCTTAGCAACACCCTAGAATACAACAGAATCTATGAGACATACATGAGCATGAGACATACATGACCTTAGCAACACCCTAGAATACAACAGAATCTATGAGACATCTTTGGGCAGCCGTGGCCTAATGGGTAGAGAGTCGGACTTGTAACCCAAAGGTCGTGGGTTTGAGTCTCAGGTCCGGCAGGGATTGTAGGTAGGGGGAGTGAATAACCAGCACTCTCTCCACCCTCAATACCATGACTGAGGTGAGACCCTTGAGCAAGGCACCAAAGCCCCAACTGCTCCCCGGGCGCCGCAGCATTGGCTGCCCACTGCTCCGGGTGTATGTTCACTACTGTGTGCATGCACTTGGATGGGTTAAATGCAGAGGACAAATTCCAAGTATGGGTCACGATACTTGGCCACACACCACTTCCCTTTCCCCTTTCCCCAAATATACAGTACAATACAATGAAATCTGCATTATCTAATGTATAATATGAGACAAACGTGATGTGCATGCATGATTATATGATATACCAATTATTACAAATTAAATATGTGTAATGTATGGAAATAATTAAACAAAAAAGAGGCTTTGGTTATTATTATTATTACTACTATAGTTATTTAAATTACATTTATTCACAAATTTATAAATATTTTATAAATATTTACATATTTTTTCATATTTTCATTTAAGACAGTTTGTGTTTTTTTTGTATTATATGCATAGTTATGCATATAATGTATTTATTTTGACCTTTTACAGGTTATTTTCATTCATATATATATATATATATATATATATATATATATATATATATATATATATATATATTGTAATAAAGCAAACATTTGTGATTATTCAAATGCATTAATTGTTATTTTATTTATATTATCGCTATTTGTATAATAATATTTTCTCATATTTTTAGGATATATAGTTTGTGGGGGGTTTTGTATTATATGTATATTTATGCATATAGTGCATTTATTTATTTACTGTAATAAGAATGAAGAATTTTATATATGCATACATATACACACACACACACACACGATTATTTAGTATTTAGTAAACAAATGCATTTATTTTTATTTACATTATCACAATTTGTATAATAATAATAAATTATTGTTTTTTTTATTTTGTATTAGTTCTGTAAGGCTTTGGCAACTGTATATAGTTATATAGATTGTGTTAAATGTTGTTTTTGCATTGTATGCATAAATATACATAACTGTTACTTTATCATCAAAAAGTATGTTCATCTTCGTTAATCACAAAAAAAATGTAAAGGAAATCTACTCCTTCAGATTGTGATTAAAGTCAACAAATTAAGCAAGTAGCATCAACTTCTAGTTGTCCTTGTCTTTGTTTGCTGAGTAAAAACAGCAGTATTTAAAAGCAAGTGGTTGGATTTTAGGAGACTAACACAGAATTTCAATGATCACCGGCCGTTGTCCACAGAAATGTCACGTAAATTTAAAGCTCACACAATGCCACGGGACGTTACCGAGTCCTGCATCTTTAAATGACCTTCTGTAGCCTGTGTTTTTGAGGAAAACTGTTTCTTAGTGAAGATTCTGGGAAAACTGACACAGCTAAAACTGCTGTGCCATTATTGTCCAATAAAGTATCTCTTTTCAGAATTTTCACTGTCCTCTTATTAATCAAAAAGCACCAAACAAAATACATCCAACATGTTGTTTAAATGGAAAACAATGGCATTTATGTAGATTTAAAGCAAAAACGCAAACGACAGGAAGAGAAGTGACAGGCAGGCACAGTCAGAGATGGTCACAATAGGCTCATTTGAGTTTTACAGCACCCTGTGAGAGTGTTTAACAGGTCACCGGGTCATTTGCTTAGACGTGCTGATCTCACATTCGTCCTGGATCACTGGTCATGAGATCTTAACGAGATGGAGGGAGAGAGCAGATGGAGACGAGGACGAGTGCAGGTCAGGTCAGGTTTAAAGAAATTCAGTTATAGAATAACATTTTTACATTATTTAGTGCTTTTATCTAAATTGCAAGGGACAATCCAGCGGAAGCAACTTGAGTTAAAGTGCCTTGATCAAGGACATGACGTTTCTGAAGTCCTCAGGTTTGAACCTACAACCTTTCAATTACCTGCCCAGACCTACAGAGACACCACAGCATCACTAATACATCAACTGAATGGATGGATGGATGGATGGATGGATGGATGGAAAAAGAAGGAATGGGCAGATGAAGGAAAGATGGAAGAATAAATGAAAGAAAGAAAGAAAGAAGTGGAACAGAAGGAAGACAAAAATGAAGAAAGGAAAGAAGGAAAATGTAACAAAGAAAAATGATGGGAGGAAATAGGGAGGGAAACAGAAGTAAGAGAACATTAAGAAAGGAAAAATGTAAGGCAGAAAAATGAAGGGAGGAAGAAAGAAGAGAGTAAAAACAAATAAAAAAAATTAAGAACGGAAGGAAGAAAGAATAAAGGGAGGAGGAAAGGAAAAGGGGGAATAAATAGAGGAATACAGAGGGAAGGAAGGGGATTAAAAAGGAAGAAGGAAGGAAGAAAAGAAGGAAGAAAAAATAAAAGGAGGAGGGAAAACAAAGAGAAAAATATTCACAACAAACAAAACAACAAGAAGGAAGGAAGGGAAAATGAGATGGGAAAAGAGAATGAAGAAAAAATGAAGGGAGTGAAAACAGAAGCAAGACAGGAAGGAAAGGAAAGTGGAAAGAACGAAAGAAAGAAAGAACGAAAGAAAGAAAGAAAGAAAGAAAGAAGTGGAACAGAAGGAAGATAAAAATGAAGAAAGGAAGAAAAAGGGAAAGAAGACAAGTGAAGAAAGGAAAGGAAAATGTAACAGAAAAATGAAGCGAGGAAAAAGGGAGGGAAACAGGAGTAAGAGAACATTAAGAAAGGAAAAATGTAAGGCAGAAAAATGAAGGGAGGAAGAAAGAAGGGAGTAAAAACAAATAGAAAATTAAGAACGGAAGGAAGAAACAATAAAGGGAGGAGGAAATGAAAAGGGGAGGAAATAGAGGAATACAGAGGGAAGGAAGGGGATTAAAAAGGCAGAAGGAAGGAAGAAAAGAAGAAAAAATAAAAGGATTGGGGAAAACAAAGAAAAATATTCACAACAAACAAAACAACATAAAGAAGGAAGGAAGGAAGGAAAAATGAGATGGGAAAAGAGAAGGAAGAAAAAATGAAGGGAGTGAAAACAGAAGCAAGACAGGAAGAAAGGAAGGTAGAAAGAAAGAAAGAAAGAAAGAAAGAAAGAAAGAAAGAAAGAAAGGAAGGAAGATAGATAAAGGGGAAGAAAGAAAAATGAAGCGAGGTAGAAAAAAGCAAGTGGAAACAGAAGGAAGAGAGGAAGAAAGTAAAGTAGAAAGAAAGAAGAAAGGAAAAGAGTAGGAAAAAATAAAGAAAGGAAAAATGAGTAAAGGAGGGAAGTTTTCAAGTCTTGCCCACATCTCGTAGTTAACACTGACACATAGTAAACTATATTAACTAATACTAATTATTTTGAATGAATAAATGATTCAAGTCAAGAACTGACACAAATGTGACTTGACTCTCACTGCATGATGTCAGGGGAACATCATCTGGAGATCTGCTGGATTATCAGGGTGTGATGGAGCTTCCCATGATGACTCCATGGATAAAAGTGCTCAAGTTAACACTTCAAATGGGTGGTTTGTTACAAAAAGACTTTTAAGTTTCCCAATTTAGCCAGTACTGATGTCATAACCTCCCGTCTGAAGGCTGTGCCGCTCTCACACTTTCTGAAGCAGCACGCAGGGAAACCCCGCCATCCTTTAGAAAGGCCACAGGAACCCACCTGTGCAATTCACTCATTTCCTAAACCTCTTTAAAACCTCATTTACATCCAGTACTAAAACCGAACTGATCATCCTGATCGTTTGCATATAAAAACATAAAAGCTGCTTTGAGGTGTCAACGGCTTGTTGAATGTGAATGGACGTGTGAAGAAAAAAAGCGAATGATTTACCTTTAACGGGAATATGTGCTCTACTGCTCAACAAGGATGTTTTTTTAAGCTCAATAAATTTCTCAATGGAGGAACAAAGAGGCTTTGTGTGCAGAACAGCAGCTCTGAGCACAGCAGACATCACGGAGAAACTCAAGCTTTTCCAGCCACAGGTTTACTCTCTGATTCTCAGGTTATTTCTGTTTACAAAACCACATTAAGACGATACATCTAATTCAAAACTCCTCACCTTAACCTAACGTAGAAGAATAAATTAATGGTTAAATTGAAGTAATTCAATTAAAAACATATAAATAAAGAAATATAAAATGCCACAAAAATAAGACTGCCTCACAGAATAAGCAATCAAATAAACAAACAAACAAATAAATAATAATAATAAACTGCATAGTACAAATTATTAGTAATTTAAGATTACCTTACACACGACGTAAGCAAATAAATAAACTGCATAGTAAATAAAAAATTGCTTAATTTAAATTAAGATTACCTTACGCAAGCAAATGAATGAATGAATGAATAAATACTGCATAGTAAAAATAAATAAAACTGCACAGTAAATAAAAAATTGCTTATTAATAATTTAAATATTAAGATTACCTTTCAGACTATTTAAACAAGCAAGAAAATAAAAACAATGTATGTATTAATAAGTTAAATTAAGATTACATAAATAACAACAATAAATTGCAGAATAAATGTATGTTTTAATAATTTAAGATTACAATGTAAGCAAACAAATAAATAAAAAATAAAACAAAAATTGCATAATACACAAATAGCAAAAATCACTAATAGAAATGTATCACTTAAACGCACGCACGCACACACACACACACACACACTATTAACCAAAGAAAAACAAGTCACATGGCTATGATTGTGTGTTGTTTGTAAGTTTTGTAACTTGTAACTGGGCCCTAGAAACCTAGAAAACTGCAACACCCTGGCAACTCAACAACAGCCTATTATCTATGACATATAACCAGCAATAGTTGTTCACACAAAGTAGTACATGTTTCCAAGAAATCCAAATGAAATTTGATGCACCTCTTTTCCACGAATACTGTTTAGACAGCAGAACAGATCTTTCTGTACCATATAAAATAAAGACAGACACAAAAGCCAAGATCATGTCCTGCAACCCTTTGTTTGCTTTCCAAGAAGAACACCTCAAATCAACTAAATCAAACGACTGAAGAGAACCACAAAGGAGCAGCGGGACCCCTTGAGACAGAGACACAGAAGCTACTCTATTTACAAAGGCTGTTTGAAAACACAAACAATAGCAGGACGGCCTGACTTCATAACCCTGTTCTAATGAGAGGAACTTTAGAGGTTCTCATGTAACGCCTCTGTCTTTAGCTCAACCCCCTCAGAGGCCAGGAAGCACGGAGGGTATAAAAGATCTGAGAGCGGCTCCACTCAGGCTTCAGACCTGCATCACCTGCGCCAATCTCACACTGCATTTCAGTGCTATTGCAATGCTGTCCCGGTGAGTACGAGTCTCTCCTTTTCTTTCATTATCCTGGCCTGCTTTAATGTTCTCGTGCTGTAATGTTTTACAAGGACGATGCATGCACATGCCATATCAATGATTATTAAGGAAATCATGATGGATAATAACTGATATTGATGAAGGCTAACTCTGGAAGTAGTTAACCATTTTAAACTAGTACAACGACTGTTTATCTGCAGCAAGGATTTTAGAAGTCATAGACGATGAACAAAAGATAATGCACCAGACCTTTAGTCCTAAATCAAAGTTTATCAGCTACAGTGTCTGAAAAATGATTTAAAATATACATATTTTTACCAAGATGGTCAGTTTTGTGATAAAAAATTATAATGTTAACCAACAGGTAACAGAATATTTGTGCATCAAGGATGGTCCTCAATTTTAATAATCAGTTAACTTTTTTTTGTTGTTGTTGCTATAAATATTTAATAAAATATTAATCTCTTTACTAAATTGTTTACAGAAATTGGTAATGATTATAATAATTATAATTTTCAAGGATATTCCAAAATAAGATATATATATTTTTTTTCATTTAATATATTTATTATAATAAATATATTATTTAGAATATATTAATATAAATTACAAAACAATAATTATAATAATTCTATAATAAATAAATATACATTCGTATACATTAATAAATAAATATACATTCTATAAAATAAAAACTTTAAAAAAGATAATTATTAATTTAGAGCTTTTTTGTTTCTTTTTTCTGAATTTGCTTTTTTTGGGTCTCATTATATAGGACGCTGGTTGTTCCGTTGATCTTTGCATTAGTGGGTGTCTCTATTTCTGCACCAATAAACGGTAAGGAAACTTCCTCAGTATGTCTGACATCATTACATTTCTCACATATAGCTCACATATATACCATTACAGATGACCCCATATCCCTAAATTATTATCAGTGCCATGCACCAGCTCTTCTAAGTAACACGAAGCATTTGCTGCCTCACTATAATGAGACTGTAATCAGAGCCTTTCACTGAACACAAAAGAGTTCTGTTCACCTGTGCTGCTACATTTAGCCTGGGCCTCTATAGGAGATATAGGACTCTTATAGCTCAATGCACTCAGACCACTAACTAACTGTCTTGTCTTTTGTTTTGATACAGACGGAACAGATAACGATGGTAAGAATGTGGCTCTTATACACATTAACCTTAATTATAATGCAAATGATGACTTTTTAAGTTAATTATTGCCTTTGAATGCATGAGCTGTGTAAGAACAATGAACTGCATTGTACTACTACAATTGTTCAAGAAAGCCATTATAAACAGAAAAATCCCTCTTTAATCCCAGTTTTTTTCTCCTAAACAGAAACGGGATTAAATTAGATTTACTTTTCCTTAGAAAAAGGCCCCAGTAATCTCATGTGAGTTTCAGAAGTGATTTCAGCAATGCCTCAGATAGCAAAGTCTGCAATTAAAAGTTAGAGATCTCAATAGGAACTAATTTCTCATCAGATTCTTTCACATCATCTGAGTTGCTTTGCACATTGGTTTTATAGCTCTATACATCCTCCGGGCAGGCAGGCTAGCTATAAAGAGGACAAAAAGTACCTGGTTCAAAATGATTATGATCTGGTTTATGTCACTGATTGTGTTTTGTTCTCACTTTCATGTTATAATGTCAGAGGCGGCTGCAGCCCTAGGGATCCTCAATGGTAAGATGCAATGAATTTGAGCTATTCTTCTGCATAAATCAATTTACCATAGGTTTTGCAGGTCATCTGAAAAACATGTTTTTCTCTCATTTTTTCAGCTCCTCCTACTCCAGTCCCTGGAAATGGAAACTCAGGTTGGTCTGGCTGATATATGATCAAGTCTACCTGTAAAATATTTTATATAATCAGCAAGTTTAATAACATGGACATGAACTTGAATTTTAACATCAAGGTTTAGACAGAGCACTGTTGTTATTGTTAACAAACTATTTTAAAAAATTGTTAAACCTAAATTAAACTTGCTTAAATATTGTTTAAAGAAATAAAGACAAATTATATATATATATATATATATATAGGATGAAAAAACGTAATATTATCTACAACTAAAGCTGTTGAAATATTCTTTAAAAAAAATAAACTGTTAAAAAAAAATTTGTTGATTGAAATAAACTGAAAAAATATCAAAAAACAAATATTAGATTAAAAACTTAAAACTAAAAAGAATTAGAAATGTTGCCTTGGTAACTAACTGAAACAAAATTTAAGTTGAAGTTAAAGTACTGAAATTACTAAAACTGAAATAAATTAAAGCTAAATATAAAAAAAAAATTAAAATAAACCTAATGAAATGAGAAAAGCACATGAAAAATGACTAAAACCTATTAAATTAACTAAAACTTAAATGAAAATTAGAAATGTTGCTTTGGCAAACAAGTTTAAGTTCTAAAATTACTGAAATAAAAATAAAACAGAAATATGCATAAATATGCTTATATATATATATATATAGGCAATAGCACAAATGACTAAAGCCTAAACTAAAACTAAAATGAAAAATAACTGAAAAATATGTAAGCTAAATATTAATTATATTAATTAAATATTAATAATATTATTATATTAATATTAACACTAAAAGATCATTCTAAACACACACAGATGTTCAAATAAAAATAAATTTAAAAAACCTTCTCTTAAACAGGAACTACAGATGGGAAAGATTCAGCAGAGAAACAAGGAGGTAAGAACACTTTTTTCCATTCTGAAGACATTTCTGAGGCAGTTTAAGTTGAACCCAAAATCCCAAACAAGAAAACAAAGTATATGATTGAATAGATAAGAATTATCACACTGTGCTAAAACTCCTCTTTGATTTCAGGTCCCAGTGACTCATCTGACACCACTGAAAAACCAGGTCAGTTTCTGCTATCAAGAACCCCTAGATATACAGGACATAAAAGAAAGAAAGAATTCATGACCTGACCACTGAATCCCACAGCTTTCACAGAATTTCACCAGTGCATTGATATCAAGATAACACATGAATGAGTGTGATAACACACCGATTAATGTTTAACTGCTGTGTGTTCAGCATCAATGAACTGGAACAATTGACATTAGACTGCAAAGCAGGAGACACTCAGTCAACAGGAAAAAAAGATTAGAATCGGAAACAAGCTTCTATAATACGCAATGTTTTCTGTTTAATCAATGATTAAATACAGGAATTTAAAGTTTATGCTAAAAATTATGTGAATTTAAAATCTGTCACTGGTTTTTTTTAAGAATAAACTCAATTTGATAAATTCCTCATGAAACAAGCCTTAATACCTCAAGTTATTTTACTTCAAGTAAATGAATCTTGATCTTGAGGAATGTCTAAATATTTGTACTAAAAAACAGGGCAAAAATACTGAGTAAGAAAACCATTTTTTTTTGGCAGCTTATAGCTGTACACAAGTGTCACACTCCATTTTCTCTGAATAATGTCATGGCAACATTCAACATTATATATTAATGGAAATCAATTAATTTATGAAAAGTGATGAAGTGTACCAATATAAACTCCATAAAGTGATCCAATTTTTGTGATAGTCATTATGATTATACAGAAAATAAGGCCTACTATGGAAGCTAATTTCCACAAAAGTTAATTGCGATTTTTTTAATTGCACAATTCTTACTTTTTCCTCACAATTGTAAGTTTATATCTCCTAATTCTAACTTTTTTCTAAGAATAGTGAGTTTATATCTTGTAATTGCAAGTTTACATCTCGCAATTCATACATCTCGACATTTTGCTTACATCTTGCAATTGTATTTTTTAATTTAAATTTTAAAACGGAATAAGAAACAGACAAGGTAATTGCACCTTTTTATTTCATAACTGTGACGTCTCACAATTCTGACTTCGTTTACAACTCACAAATCTGAAAAAAAAAATAACGAGCAATAAATTTTGTGACTTATTTTACAATTGTGGCTTTCTTGCAATTACACGTTTACACCTCAAAGTTCTTTTCTTCCAAGAATTGTAAGTTTATATCTAGCACTTCAGATTTTATTTCTCATATAAATTGAGAATTGCGAGAAGAAAAGTCAGAATTTTGAGATAAAAAGTTGCGGAAACAAACCTCCATATCCTACACTTGTATGTTAACACATTAGCAGTCATTTTAAGGAATGAAAAGCACTTTATAATGACATTAGGAATGACACCGACAAAGAAATAAACTCTACCCTTGCATAATTTTCTTTTCTACAAATGTTCTTTCTTTAAAGAGGTTGATGGTGCTCCTGACACATCAGACACAAACGGTAAGACTCATCTCATGGCCTTCTTCACTATTGTTTGAGATGTATTTGAGTGAAGTAATGCCCAAACTAACAGTTCAACCCATTTCAGGTGACAAAAGCCAGGATGAAGCCACCGGCGGCCCAGATTCAATAGGTACAACATAACCTGTGCATCAGTTTCCTAAACACACAACAACAATGGGTTATTTCCTACAAATATGAAAATGCATCCCTCACCTGTTTAAAAAAAAAGTCTTTAAACATTTTACTCTCCATGTATGATCTCCATAAAAATACCAATATATTAACACATTTTTTTTGTAAAGACTGATTAAAATATATCAAATCCAAAGTGAATCAACACTGAATCCAGACTATAAAAGACATGCATCCCATTCAGATATATATTATTTTCTAACAACAGCAGGTGCAAACTGCAAAAACATATATTTGTTATGCAATATTTGATTTCAATTTCTTTATCAGACACAACAGATACTGACACAGAAAAAGACACAGACACTAATACAGAAACAGATGCATCGCAGCAGAAGACAGCTGATTCAGGTGGGTGAAAGCCAAATATCTATTTTCATAAGCTACAGAATGCACATGTGTGCAAAATACCCTCAATGAAGGACTTTCCTCTATCTACTGCAGATGAGAACAATGAGAAACCATCAGTGGAGGACAGCGCAGGTATGAGAGATCACAGAAACAAACATGACAAATCAGACAGATTGCATCACGAGATGATCAATTTAAATATGTTGTATAATATTTCAGACGCAGATCATGCTGATACAGATTCAAAAGAAAAGGAATCTACAGGTAAACCAACACACTAACTGAATAGAGACATGTATATGTTAATATAAAAGAATAACTTCTCACCCATAAATGCTAATTTTGTCGTTATTTATCAATGATATAAATATGAACTACAATCACCATTTTTTTTAGTTTCTAAAAATATGTTAAAAAAAATCGAATTTCTATATTAGTTATATATAAAACTTAACCTACAATTAAAATGACAACTGAAAATACAAATAATATTAATAATATTAACAAATACTATATAAATATAAAAGTATATTATTTACTCACCTTTATACTGTTCCAAACATGTATGATATTATCTCTTTTTACAAAGGAAAATTTAAAAATTACTCCATTTGTGTGAATTGGAATCTCATATAAGTTTGAAACAACAAAAAAGTGAGTAAATAATGACAGAAACGTAATTTCTGGGTTAACAATTCGATTTAGACAACAAGCATTTCAATATTTCTAAATTAAGCCTCCCTCTTATATTCCCAAATATGTGTGTGTGTGTGTGTGTGTGTGTGTGTGTTTCATAATGATTTACTGTCTCACTATTAAACCTCTGCTTCACAGAAACGGATGAAAAGGCAGACACTGATTCAGACAGCTCAGGTAGAGATTTCTCATGCATCAAGCAGAACCTGTTCCTGTAGCAACATCCTGTTGATTATTGAACACACAGTCATAGCAACCATTCAGATTTTAGGGTTAATGTTAGGTTTGAGCGTGGGCCTTTAATCATTCTTATCAAGCTACCGTTCCCCTCTGGTGGTAGTTAATGGTTAGGGTGAGGAGTATGAACACTGAGGACATAAACATTGTTCCAGTACGAACACAAGATGTTCCAGGAACACGTCCTACTTGACACAGTCATTTCTTTCTCACAGCAAAATGATATATTCTTCTGAAACAATGCTGGCATTTACATGTATTTTCAGACGGGGATTCTGCTAGTGCGGAAAAGAAAGACTCTGATGATGCACCAGATGATGCAAATAAAACCTCTACAGGTATTTGAAATCACTGCAGAAATTATTCCAAATCAAACTGTCAAATCAGTGTTGGTTTATTCATATACGATTATAATATTTATTAATATTTTGAATAAGTTTATTTTTAGTTGTTCTGTTTTTATTTCAATTTTAGTCATTTTTATATGCTTTTATATATTTTTAAAGTTATATTTAGCTTTAATTTATTTTTATTTTAGTATTTTGACAAACTTTTCTTTCAAAATAAAACTTTTCTTTAAAATAATGATCCTGTCTGATTAGCCAGTAGTTAGTAACTAATAACAGTTGTGTTTTTGCTCTGATGAAGAAGATACAGATGATTCATCTGACAAGGATTCTTCAGACACAGATGAGCAGAAGGACTCTGATGGTGAGCTTAAATGCCACAAATGAAATTCAGTATCTCATTTTTTTTTTTTAAACAGTATTATGATTATCACTTGGTCCATAAAAGAATAACTACTACTTTGTACTAACAAGGCACAATGTAAAAGTTTTCAGTACCAAGTATTATTTTCTGTCCTGACTTAAAACCAGTAATTACAGTTTTTATTAATATTTTGAATTTGTTTAAATTTTATATTTTCTGTTTTCATTTTACAGCTGTAGTAATTTTAGTGTTTTTGTATTTTTTATTAGTTTTTGTTTGTATAATGCCTATTTTTTTATAGTTTTATTATTTATCACATCTAATCTGGTTAGGAGAAATTGATTAAATTATAAACTTATTCACATGGAAGTGATATGATTTATCAGTTGTTTTATTTAATTATAGTAGCCTATTTAAGTAAATAATGTATTAATACAAGAAACATTTTTGTACATGGTACCATGGAAAACCATATCTTTTTTTCACATGTAACATGGCAATACCAAGTTTTTTTGACATGCAATCTTTGAAGTACCTTGGATGGCTATGTAAATAATTCATAAATAAAACTATGTGATACATCAATGTACCTTGGTATTACCACGGTACAAAGGTAGTACCATGGTATTCTTGGAATTATCATGGCATATTTCACATGAAATTCTGCATCATAGAATATTACTCAATCCTCAAGCCATGGTACTTTTTTCATTTAATTTGCCTGCAAGTTGAATTTCAAGACATTTGTCTGTAATTATAATGATTTATGTCAATTTAATGATATTTAATAATGAAATACTGTTTTTTTTACATGCAGATTCTGACAAAGACAAAACAGATGGAGACACCGATGAAAAGAGTGACGAGAAAGACGACAAAGACACCAGCGATGACTCCAGTAAAGACTCGGAAGACGAGGGTCAAGAAACCTCCGAGACGCCAGACAAAAGCGACACAGACAGCGACTCAGACACCGATGAGGTGAAAGTTTCAGACGACTCCAAAGACCAGGATTCAGAATCGAAAGACACCGACAGCACGGAGAAGCAAGAGAAAGACCAGGACTCTGACAGCGACGCAGACACCAGCAGCGAACAAGACACGGCAGACTCCCCTGATGCAGCAGACGCCACGGACAGCGGCGAGGATAAAGACAAGGACAGCAGCGACCCGAAAGACACTGAAGATGATGGAGACAGCGAGAAGGATGCCAAAGAGAAGGAGGAGACCAATGAGACGGGCAGCGACAGCGATGAGGGAAAAGATAAAGAGGACGAATCCACACCAGACGAACAGGACAAGGAAGACGCCACCTCAAAAGAAGACGCTGCAGCCAGTCAGTCTGACGAAAGTCCACTGGAGGAAATGACTGAAGACAAGCAGGAAGACAAACCTGATTCTGACAGCTCCAGTCTGGACTCAAATTCAGACCCGGACTCTGACAGCAAAGACAAAGAGCAGGACAAAGACAAGAACAGCACAGAGTCCACAGACACAGAAAGCTCTGACAGCGACAGCAAGAGCGACCCGGACAGCTCAGAAGCAGGAGGGGAAGGTAAACATTCAGGCCTTTGTGTTTTACATTCATCAAACCACAACACCAATCAACTGTTTAATGCTCTTATGCCAACAGATACTGATGAAGACAATGACTCCAGCGTGGAAAAAAAGAAACAAGGTATTTACTGATAAATATGGAGGCCCATTTCTACCCCAGAGTAAAAAATATACCAGATAATTGAGAACGTTTGTCACATTGTGCCACAATAGAGAGGTATAAATTTTGTATCAAAATTGAGAGATAGGCTATAAAGTCATGATATAAAGCCATAATTGCAAGACATAGTAATTTTGTGTGAGATAAAGTCACAGTTTTGAGTTTTAAAGTCATATTTTGAGACATAAAGACACAAAGATATGAAGTCACAATTGAGACATAAATTCATAAATGAAGATGTAAAATCATGATTGTTAGATATAAAGTCACAACTGTGAAATGTAAAGTTATAAAAGAAGATGCAAAAGCATGACTGTGAGATATAAAGTCACAACTGTGAAATGTAAAGTTATAATTGCAGATGAAAAAGTCATAATTGTGAGATCATATTTTGACAAAATAATATTGTGAGATATAAAGTCATTATCAAAGATATAAAGTCACATTGTGAGGTATAAAGTCACAATTCAGCATAAAGTCACATATCAAGATATAAAGTCATAATTAGAAGACATAATATTTCATATAAATGAAGATATAAAGTCACTGTGAAATAGAAAAAAGAAATAAACAAAATGGGCTACTGTTACAGAAAAAAGCTGGGGATTTCTAATATATGACTGTCTAAACCTACAGAGTCTCCTGATGGGGCATCAATAGAGACAAATGGCTCTGATTCTGACTCCAGCGGTAAGACAAACCACAAAATTTTCTGTTTACATGTCAGTGGAGTTTCAATCCTCACAAAGCACCCTCATTTCAATGCTAACTGTGAACTGTGATGTAAAACGCAACAAGCAATAAATCCCTTCTACTCCATTTAAATCTGAGGGTTTTTTCACTTAGAAGACAATGGACATAGAAAATTATAAAGCTTTCCAAAAAGAATCAAGCACTGGTTAAACAATATATCTAATATAATTAAATATTTCTGAGTTTCAAGTATTTTGTTTGCAGAAAAATTGCTAGTTGCTTATGAATGGCCATCAATGGTGAACAAAGTTACATCACACAGCATTTTTAATTCAAGCATGGACAGAAAAAAAAACAACTGAAGATATAAAGTCAAAAACTTTCCCCCGGTTTCACAAACAAGGCTTAAGCCTAGTCCTGGACTAAAATGTAAGTCTGAGCTGTTTCAAATGAAAGAAACTTGCACTGACTGATCTTAAAACATATCAGTGCCTTTGTTTTGTCTTTAGATGCACACCAGTAATGCACATTTATAAAAATGACTTAAATGTCCTAATTGAACAATGGCCTAATCCTGGCTTAGTCTAAGCCCTGTCTGTGAAACCGGGCCTGTGAGATATAAAATTATAAATGTGAGATATTAAGACTCAGTTCAAGATATCAAGTCATTATGAATGATGTTGCTTCACACAGCATTTTTGATTTAAGCGTGGATAGAAAAAAACAATTGAAGATATAAAGTTTCATATTGAAAGTTATATTGTGAGATATAAAGTCAAAATAGCAAGATTTCACACAGTTGTGAGATAGTGTTACTAAAACGTGTAAGACATGATGAAATTGATGCAGTATTAATCTTTTTCTTTTTCTAGATGACCATGACAATGACTCAACAGATGCTACAACATCAAATGGTAAATATATCTTTCAGCTCAGTATGTAAGAATGAAGTGATGTCTTTGTTATTTACAAAGTATTAAATGCATGTTCTTCAAATTTTCTGCCATCTCTAAAGAACACACTGATGCAGACAGCCACGATGTTGCAGACGGTACGTCTCATGGGTCTAAAGCACTTCATTTTGAGTTTCCCTAACCCCAAGTATTACATACTGACACATAACTCAGACCATTTGTGCTATAGACATTAATGACTGTAAAAGTAGCTGTTACCTGTTACTCTCAGATTGGGCCACTTTCTTAAAGAATGCTGGGAAATCGTGATTGAAAGCTGTCTCAATTCCTTTGCATACTTCTTTCTGTTTAGATGATGATGACACTGATGTCCATGATGATGAAGTCGGGGTTGAAGACGGCACAGGTAAGTCGCTCGGATCATTTTTGTCTCCTTAGGAGACACAAATGAGACAGATGTTGTGATACTTCATAGTTAAACCTGTGACTTTTGATTTAAAGAACAATGATAGAAATCATCACATCCTTTTTTACAGACGCCGCTTCTAAAACACACGATGAACCAGATCATCTTGATGACACAACACAAGGTAATGATTCTGCTTAAAACACTTACTTCTCAGAGAACGGGAGGTCAAGAGAGATCTCTACACATGCTAATATCTGTTCATGTCTTTCGTCAGGATCAGATGATGCCAGCAAAACCCCCATGCCAAGCTCCTAGCGACCAGGACTTTACAAAACCACAGGTATAATGTGACCACATATTAAAAGCTTATAATCGTCTTATGAACACTCACTATTTTTATGAGACAATTTGTTAATGCTTGTCAGTATGGAGTTTGGTTTCAGATCAGCTATTCACTATTTTGATAAATTAACTACACAAGATAGTCTACTCTAATAAGCTCAAGAAATCTAAAAAGTGTTCATAAAGATAACATTTCAAATGAGCAATATATTTTTTGACAACAATAGTATCATAACTTGTTACAATATGCTTAAATACTGTACTTGCAAGCTGGTCTATGCAAATCAGTGAAATGGCTCATAGGCTGTTTTTTTTTTTTTGTTTTTTTCAATTGAAAGGCGAGACTTATATTCTTAAGGTCATTGCACACTGAAGGTCACTGCACACTGAGTCCGAAATTTTCGCATGCGTTTTTCCGTTTTTTCGTATTCCCCATCCTTTCCTATCAAAATGCATGCTACGGATGCGAAAACGCAGAAAATCGAACCTGATCTGAATTTTCATGACAGACGAAAGTTTCGGAGGCAGTGTGTAAACGTGATTGACACAAGGTGAGGTCGTATTTATTTTTTAACGTGCGAAAATTTTGGACGAAAATTCCGGACTCAGTGTGCAATGACCTTTACAGTCGCCATAAAAGCATCTGTTTCTTCCGTGTTATATCTGATTTCTTCATCAGTCTCTTCAAAATAATCATACTTATACTTTTTTTTTATATATATAGTGCAGTCTCCAGAACAATGAACGAGCATTTATAACATCAGTTATATCAAATCAAATTCTAAAAAATAAAATAATAATTTACATGTGTCATTTATATACATCATCATAAAAATGAAGCATCTTTTTACTAGATTATTTTTACTTACTAAGCATCTATTCTTCTAGTTATTTACTTTTTTAACCTTTTTTCTGTTTCGCCAGTATCCTCTTTTTTCAGCATTAACAGAACAATATAGGCTAACTTAAGAACTAACTTAAGTCCTCACAGACTGAGACAGTCTTATTAATAATACACACTATAACAGAGAAACAAAACACCAAGCAATAAAATAAAATATAAAATAAAATGCATGCATAAATATAGTAGGGGTTTAAACAAAATCATACTAACTAAATAAATCAAATAATTTCCTGGCCTAATAATTTCTCATCATTTTAAGGCCTCAGTAAATATGGCTAGCTAGCTCCTTTTTAAATAGATTAAGCTGGGTGCTGTTTTCAAAACATTTGTAAATAAAACATTTTAATATAAGTAGTAAACATTTTACTACAAAGTCAACCAGAAGTCTCGCACAATCAAAGAGAACAGCTAACTTCTGCGTTCCAAAATAAGGTGGTAAAGTATCCAAAACAGACATTTGAAGTCACCTGTATCGCCCTCTGGAGTCTTGCGGTGTTACTGCTCCAATAACAACAACATGCATTACTTCACTGATGTACTAGCCTAGAGTAGCCTATACGAAGGCATAATAAAACTGATATATTCACTATATAATTTCTTTTGTGTCTCACTGCAGATTTTTCCTGGAGAGACGTAAAAAGAATCACCTGAGACAGTCAAGATAACCAGAGTTTCACATCCCATTAAAACACATTGACACGTCCCTCTCGTCCTTTCTCTCTCTCTCTCTCTCTCTCTCATATGGTGAAGGTTCCTTTCTAAGGGTTCTGGGATGCAGATTAAATTATTCGGCTGTTTGCTGTACATTCCATTTTTTAACTTTGTCCTAATTCTAGAACTTTTGTATCGTTTGATATATTAATTTGACCAATTTTAGATGAAAATGCATGATGAACAGAGAGGGTCTGGAATTGCGTACCTCATGCATTTGTCTCATTGCGTAGGGTCTAAATATATTTCGTTTGGAGTGACACATTAAACTTAGAGAGTAGAACTAACAGAAGGAATTTTGAGAAAGCGAAACGATTCGGGTCTGGTGAAAATGTCAAATGTCAAACCTGTGATGGTTCCATTGCTTTGTCCACATGGTGTCCCCATCCTTGACACTGACTGAAAGACTGCAGCTGCTGCAACGAGAACCTTCCCTCCCGCTCTCAGATAAACGCCGGCCTGAAATGTCACAGAATGAGATGTTTTCTGCCCACCCAATGATTTGAGACTGTACAGACAATTTCTGATAGAATCCCTGATGTCTATGTTTCTGTGGAGGAATACTAATAAACTAGCAATGTAAGAGCACAGATTGCTCTGAAAACTGTTAAAAAATTATTTTGTATAGATTTACAAGAAGTCATTTTAATATGTACACAGGGAGCAAATCTAATAAAGACTGGGTTGTCAGAAAATCAAATGAGCATGGAGTATTTATTTATTTATTGTATAGTAAACCCCATGCACATCTTATTTTGGATTTTTTAACTGAACTACAGTAATTACAATAAAAAATTTAACTATAATAATAAATAATTTAATAACAACATATTGTCACAAGATAATAAAAACAAAATATCTATTATGAAATAAAATTCAGTCCCTAAAACAAACATAATATACTAATATCTAGATACTACACAATAAATAACAAAATATGTTGTTTTATTTCTATCTCATTTATTTTCAAAGAATTTAAAATATTTTTGTGCCAGTTTAATATGTTGTTTAGTCTAGCACAAAACAATTGTTTACCTGAAGAGCAAAGAGGAGCTTTTTTTGTTTGTTTGTTTGTTTATTTCAACTAAAAATAGACTCAATTATTAAAAATGCAAATCATTAGAGACAAATAATGATTTATTAATTACTTCAAGGATGAGTTTTACCTGGGTATTTGTTTGAAATACCTTTAATATTTAGGTTTTAGGTCAGTATTTTTCTAGTTTACATAGGCTACATAAATGAAAAGTATACAGGCTATTATTTAAATAAAGTTGTTCTCCTAATATAATAATATATGTGTGTCTGTATATAAAGCAGGAAATGTGAAATATATATATACACACACACACACATACAAAGATAATTTATTAATTTATTGATCTTGGTTTGGTTAATAAAGATATATTTTATACACCAAATCCTTAAATAAATAAACACACGTAAGTATATCATATAAAATAGGTGTGTGGTATCTTTATACATCAATATCAGACATTTCAACAAAGCAAGTCGAGTTTGCGCAGCTGCACACGGAGTTAAAAGTTATCAGATGGTGTGAATGGCCTTTTGAATGAATGGATCATATTTCAGCGGTTTTAGTCAAAGAAAGAAAGTCTTATCTAAGCTCTGATGTCTTAATTTAAAAAAAAAAAAAAAAAAAAGATTTAACCGCAGACTGGATTCCTTTGACCCTTAACGTTACCCAGAGAAAGAGTTAAGTTTCCACGTGTGTCTCCACCGGGTCTTTGGAGCACGACAAGATCTCGCGTTGCATCTCGGTGGTCTAAACCTGGCCCTGGGGTGAACAAACGAGAGGATGAGGAGGAAGAGGAAGGTGTACCGCGGACAAAAGCCACCAAACAGCTCCGAACAAAGCGCTCGCGGCCCGCCTGTCCGAGCGTGACTTAAGGTCTCTGTTTGCAAATGTTCCCGTCACCCCAAACTTAGGGGAGGCCGATGAAACCACAGGCAGGGTTTCAAAATGGAGACGACCAGTGAAGCTTGACCCTCACAGTGCATTAGCTTCCCCCGCGACCCACTTTCGGCCTGTTGGGAAATATTATACTTTAATTTAAGTCGTAAGAGGGTTTAAACATCCACTCCGATCTAGTGGTTGATATCTGTGAGAAAAGACCTACCTTTTACTGACAAACAGCGACACACCGAGTCGATGGTTTTTGCACGTAATATAAGACGCAAGCGCATTACTGTTTGCTTAATATCCAAAACTAACAGCGAGATAAAACCCATTCAAACTCCAAAAAGACACATTCATAAGTGTCTGTTATCTGGAAACTCATTATCAGCATCTGTTGACAATCCTTTGAGTGCCAATCCAAGATTTCAACACTGTTTTTGGCTTTACCGATTTCGAGACCGGTGTGATAAGTTCTGTCCACACTCGCTCTTCTTTTCATTCATTTAATTAATTTCTTTGTCAGTCATTCAAATAGTTTTGAAACGTTCTTAAAGGAACAGTTCACTAAAATTCTGTTACTGTTTATGGAACGCAAAGATTTTATGTCGTTCTTTTGCAAACACCTGTTTTTAAAAAATATTGCTTCCATAACATGCGTTCTTTCAGAGTGGAGAAAGAAAACATCCAAAATACACATTTACGTGTTTATTTTCCGCGTCCCTACAATAAAATTCATATCTTTAAAGTTAAAATAGCCTATAATTCGCCAGATTTTTGGCTGGTGAGAGTATTTTCTCATTTATGGAGTGATAAAAAAAGATAAACATTTGATACAACTCAGTTTATCCAAAAAACTTTTAACTCAACCAAATGAAACACGAATTTTAAAAAAGGCTTTAATACCATTTCTGAATTGTATGCAAATTTGAGCATACTAATTAGATAAATTTGGCTCATTTGCATATGTAAACATAACATTTCAGAAAATGTGCAGGCTAATACAAAACAATAGGCTGACTGTAGGCCCTACTGTGACGCTTTCATTAGACACAAGAATTGCGTGCAGGTACTGACAAAAACTAACACCAACTAAAAAGTAAATTAAATCATATTACATTTGGCAATGCAATAATCATTCTGTGGTTGTTTAATATCGGTGGTGAACATTCATTCGGGACCTCGGGCAGGAAATGAAAACTAGTCCGACCCTCTGATCAAGTTTAATGTCCACCTGTCCACACTGTTCCTCTGTCCTGCTACACGACATATTAGATTTGGCCCACGGTGATTAATTACAGAGTGGTTCAGGGACCCAAAACTCCAGTGCCGCAGTAATTTCAGACAGATTGGGTTTCTAAACAGAATGGCTCGTGACCACTGAGACAAAAAGTCCTAACAGAGCTCTGGATGAAGCTGAAATCTGAGAACAGAACAGGAATCTGTATGAGAAAATGCACAGGTCTGTATGTGCGTGTGTGTGTTTGTGCTGGCCCACAGGAGAACTCACCTCTTGCTTCTTACATGCTCTCCTGTGGTCCACTGAGTCTCTGAGGATTTTTGTGTTTCTCCAAAATGTTATTTATATTTTTAAAATATTACTGAAATTTTCCTTTTTTAAAAAAGTAATATTTAAAGACAACATTTTATATATTAAAACATGCAGAAATATTGCCAAAAAGATATCAGGAAAAAGTATTAATATTTATGTAACATTTATATTTAAATATATTTATATACTTGAAATATTTTTATGCTCATCATTTAGAAATATACTTTTGGATTATATTTTTAAAATTTTAATTTATATAATGCAAAATAAATGTAAAAAATATTATTACAAAAAAGTAACTATTTATTTTTATATTTGATATATTCTACTTATTTTTCTACTTACTATGCACATACATGCACACACACATAAATCTTTAGCCGTTTTTATATTTTAAAATCAAAATAAAAACAATATAAAATACATTAAAAATAATAAAAAGTACAAAAGAGTACTTTTAACGACTATTTTGGCAATATAATACAAAATATATTTTAAAAAATATATTAATTTAATTATTATAATTAAAATTAATATATATATATATATAGAGCGAGAGAGAGAACATTTATACTATATATATATATATATATATATATATATATATATAAAATTTTATATATTATAATATTCAATATAATAAAATATAATAAAATAATAAAAAACAAAAATGATTTTTAACCACTATTTTAACTATACATTGGCACAACTATTACATGCATAACACTGACATTAATTTTCTTGCCTCTGGAGTACCTTTTGTTATTTTTATTTACCAAAATATACTGTAAGTGTGGAAAAATATATTTTTGCCATAGGATACAACTGTGGTGGTCCGTCCTTTTCCATATGGTCCGAGCACAGTCTCCATGTACGGCAGCCACCCGCTGTACCGCCTAACCCTACCGGCCGAGCTGAACAGATCCTGGACTGGCACTTCTAATCTCGTCACCCAGGGTTGGCTCCAAGAGCGCTATGGTTTCAAGCACCTAACAGAGAGCTTTTGTTTGAGATCAGGCAGGCCTGCAGGTATGAGGGAAGCCACAGGACATGAAACTGGCCAGCAGAAATCTGGCCACATCTGCCAACAAGAGCAGCTGATGTGTAATAATACAGCTTTTCAATATGTCTTGACATTCCACACTGCTACTGTGATTGACACTGTATCACCAGGTGGACATTTCTACTAGAAATAGTAGTCTAGTACTCAAGTACATGCAAAGCATTTTTGTGAACCACTGATTCTTCCAATAGCAAATGAGCCTTATATTTCTAGCAGGAAAAAACAAAAACAAAAGCTAGCTATGGTTACACATTATGTAAGCTAACATGTTTTACATTATTTGGATTCAGGGTTTAATAAAGAAAACAGTATTATTGTAACATGATAGTACAGATCAATCAAAATACACACACACATAGTTCACATTTCACATTACAACAAAGAAAGCTTGTTTAGCTCAAGAGCTCATTAGCTTTGCTACGACACACGTCCATTTAGCTCACCAGGAGGAGTTTATCACAGAAATGCATTTCGAGGCCTGCTGGTGTTCGTTACATTGTAAAATAGGCTTGATGTGAACTGGCACACGCTACAGGAATGCGATCTTCCTGAGAGCTGCCAGATATTCAGTTACGGTGATGGGACAGGAGCATTACCTTATGCAAAATACAGATACCATAGTACTTGAATGGACCATGCTAATCCATTAAAACATCAAGACCTAGCAACACTTGTGGTCTTCATTTACTCAATATTAAGCAAAAATGCATAAATAAATGCAAAAATAAAAGTGTTACAAATTTCAAGATTAATATAGGTATACATATTTTTGTTATATTCATGATTTAGAAATATGTACTTTAAGGTGTAAGAGGTCCTTTTATATTATAATATCATTTGTAAAAATCTAAAAACATTTACAGATTATTTCTGATTTTTTTTAACCTTTTTATACTTAAAAGTGAAAATAAAAATCTGAATAGAAGAAAAAATAAATTATAAAAGTAAAAAATTGTATCACACTATACATTAGCATAAATAAATGCATAAAAAAAATATAAAGATAAATCAATTTAAAAATGTAAATAAAGAAATGTATGATATAAAATGTCCCAAAATGTTTACAGACAAAGTTTCAGCAAGCAAGCAAATAAATAAATAAAATATTAAATTAAATTGAAACCAGCCTAAAGTGGTTTGCTAGTCTTAATGTTGAACCTAATTTAAAATTCAATCAATTGTACTCAAATTAACAAACAACAATGACAAAAGAACAAAACAAAAATCCAAACAACACTGTACAACTTGTACTATAGTATTTTGGAAACAATTTATGAATTTTGCACCATTAATGTTTATAGAAATTTAAATAAATACTAGTGCTGTCAAATGATTAATCGTAATTAATTGCATCCAAAATAAAACAATTTGTTTACATAAAATATGTGTGTGTACTGTGTGTATTTATTACGTATATATAAATAGACACACATGCATATATTTAATAAAAATGTTTATATATTAAATATATTTATATATAAATTAAATTATATGAATATAAATATATACATGTAAATATTTTCTAAATATATACTATATGTGTGCGTATTTATATATACATGATAAATATACACAGTACACACACACATATATTATGTAAACAAAAACTTTTATTTTGGATGCGATTAATCGCGATTAATCGTTTGACAGCACTAATATATACATTTTGAAAACGCGAGTTATTAAAAGCAAACACTTAAAAATAAACTGCACCATTATTCATTCTTTTCAGTGTTGTTTTTTTTTTTTTTGTAAGAGCTATATCACAAAATGAGCATGAAAGAACCATCTGAAAACCTCTGATCTAAAACCATCCAGGTCATCTTGTTTTCCAAGGGTGAATAAATGAGAAAACACCTGTAACTTCCTGCATGAGTTCCTGTGGCTCTGGTCTGTGTGTGATGTTGTGTAGGTGCCCTCCACTGGTTGAGCCTCCTTACTGATTCCACTACTGCCTGCTGGGCCAAAGAGATGATGGGACATACCATGAATTATGATGCTTTTCATCCCAATTTTTGGTATTATCAGTCAGCAGCTAATGTGCAGCAGATATTCATCATCATTTCTACACTTTGATACGTGAAGACACTGCAGATCTGATCTGAATATAAGTTATGAATCAAAAATGTGTCAGTACTCACCTGTCGTTTGATTGGTGGGAGCAGTTTGAATGGCAGGGGCTGGGGCTAGAAGTCCTGCCCCTTACCAAGATGGGGGGCTGGAAGGGTATAAAATGTATTTTGCTGGCCAGTCAAGCATAAGGAATTCAAAAGCACGTTTGCTGGTTGCTTTATGTCTGCTGCACAGTTTCCCACATAGACCTGTGCTAAAGATGCTGTCACGGTAAGTCAATGACGATTGATTTATAGCAACAGGGGAGCAACTGATAGCTAAATGAGCAATAATTTATCAATATATATATCAAGGCAGAGCAGTGGATTGGTTTATCAATGTACTTGAATGAGGAGTTTTTATGTTTATGCGTTTATTTAAAGCAGTTTGCATTGAATTCAAAGTACATGCATTAATTCTTACATTCCTTGGTAATCAAACTCATGACTTTGGTGTTGCTAGCACTGTGTCTAAGCTACAGGAATGCTTTTTTTAATAGACTAAAAGCATGTTTTGTGTAGGATTTGATGCATATGACTAATATCTGGTTTAAAAGTCTGTGTTACTCTAATAATTTAATGCTGGGAATCTCATTTAATAATAAAATGTGATATAATGTCTGATAACTGAATGCTTTATGATGCCAAATTGATGAATTTACATTGTATGCAAGTTAAAATTGTATTAAAATAATATTAAAAGCATGCATTTCTCAAGAGAATTGTTAGCTTTGAATGCCCATTTTCAGCTGTTTTTGAGAATATGCATGATAAATTGCTCATTTCTGGGTTGAATTTGCTTCACATGTGTTTATTCTGGATTCTTATCATTTTGCTTTCACAGAAATCTTGTAATTGCTTCAGTGGCTGTTGTGTTTCTGGCGTCCACCGTATCAACGGCTCCTGTTGAAGGTACGAGCCCAAAGGGATTATTTAATGACACACTCCTATGTTTAATATACAGCGCCCACGTTCATTAAACTGCTCAATTATTACTCCGGACAGATAAGGAGCCTGAGGAAAATGACTTTGAGGCTGAAGAGGGTGAAGAAGAACTGTCTGAGGAGGAAGAGGGTAGGGGATGAAGTTCTTTTAGATGTTACTTCATCAACGTCCTGACGAGAGCCGATCATACCACATCGAGAAGCTCATATTGTGGGCCGTTTTACACTAGATGTGATCCTGCAAAAGGACAAAATGAGAAGTTAATACTATAATGTTCGTGATAAACAGTTCTAAAGTAAACCGGACTCTCTTTTAAAACTTTTTAAAAATCTGTTCAGTTTCATAAACCCAATTTTTAACACCATAAACACATCGATGTGAGTAAATCCAAAGTCTCAAAGAGAAAATAAAAGAGCATTTAACTTAAAACAGATCAGTGAATTCTAAACTCTGTGGACTCATATTATTCTGATAACAGTCAGCAGATCTGCAAGGGATTCGGGACAGAAAGAGGAGAAGGGCAAAACAAAGGAGCGGTTGTTATAAACTGTATCGATTTTCCCTTTTCTTTACAGATGATGATGACTCCAAAGGTCAGCATATGAAGGGTGGGTGACAAGTTCACAACTTACCACCATTGCGCAAAACCTTAGTCATCTTTAATAATCACATAATGAGTCATAATTTACTTCAAAAGTCAGTCTTTCTTAATGAGGCTGAGCTGTTCGAAACATTTGGGGTTCTGCCATGATCAGAAATTACACTTACAAAAAAGTACTGTACTATTTTTTTCTTGTATACTACCATATGTACCATAGTACTTTTTGTAAGGTAATTACCATTCAAAAATTTGGGGTCGGTATTTTTTTTTAAAAATATAACAGTCTACTATGCTCACCAAAACTGCATTTATTTGATCAGAAATACAATAAAACAGTAATATTGTGAAAAATGTTACAATTTAAAATGACTGTTTTCTATTTGAATATATTTTAAAATATATTATTTGTGCAGCATCGTTACTCCAGTCTTCAGAGTCACATGACCCTTCAGAAATCATTATGCTAAGAAAACATTTCTTATTTTTATCAATGTTGAAAACAGTTGTGTTGCTTAATATTTTCGTAGAAACTGATTTTTTTTCAGGATTGCCTTTGATAAACAGAACAGCATTTATTTGGAATAGAAATCTTTTATAACATTACTGAAATCTTTACTGTCAGTTTTGAACAATTTAATGCCTATTTTCTGTTAAAGACTAAATTGACTGACCCCAAATATAGTTAATCGATAAATTACAGTGTTTAAGTCTAAAGACTGATGTTACTCTATATATAACTTGTAGCATTTAGTTCTAACGAGGTAGCGACATTGCAAAAGCTAAACTAAAATCAGATCTAAAATGCACATAAAAGCCAATAAAAGCAACTTATAATGTAACCCCTTAAGGACATGTAAAAAGAGTGTCTGTCCTTTCAGAAGCCACCTGGCCAGAACAGATTGATTGACCTGTGAGAAATGATCTCTGGGAATCTTAAGAATATGTTTCTTGTTCCTCTCCCTCTTTTCCCAAAGGAGCCGGATCGCAGCAGGCCACTGCAGCACCCAAAGGCTTGGGTAAGGTGAAGCTAATCCTCTTTAGAGCTGGAGGCAGAGAACACTGAACCTCTCAGCACTGGAAAATAGTTCACTGGGTGCACCCTACTCAGTAAGCAAAGTCAATCAGTACTTAATCTGGTTTAGGGATCAGGTATGTGGGGATTTTAGCCACGGTGGCTGAACGGCATTGCTCGATTTATTAATAAATGTGGAAAGACGAAACATCAGGTGCACAGATCCGTGGAAAACAGAGGCCTGTAGCGCAGTGAGATTGCATGTTTGTTGGGCCGATGTTTCAGGACCTTGTTTAGACTGAAGGGCTGTTTTTCTCCAAGGTATGACTCCTGGCAGCGCCGCCGCAGGCGAATCCCCAAACGGTAAGGAAAGTCTACTCGATAACGCAAAAACAAGTTCTGTTCGGAGTGCATTAGCCTCTCATGGCCTCTGGTGAAAGGTGAATTTGTTGAAAGCTCAATGGCTACTTTTCAGACCCTTCTGAAGTCCAATCCATCTTTTGACAAAACCTTTGCTCTTGTTTCCCAGGTCAGAAACATAATGGTGGCACTCAAACTGGCCAAGTCTGTAAGTGTGAACCTGATCTATCAGGGGCAAAACTTTCACACAAGTCGCACTTTAGAAAAGCAACACCAACTGACCTTATGTAGGAAATGCACTACAGAGCTACAATATACGCACAGGGTCATAGCCGAACATCAGGAGGTCATATCTAGATATATCTTCTCTTTCTTGGCCAATCAGAAACTAAACTAGTGTTTTTGTGATTACAGCATCAGGCAGCACATCAACAGCTTCAAATGGAGCAAACGGTAACCAGCATTTCAATCTGAATATTATAAAACCTCCATAAAACCTTCTGCTGTAAAAAAAAAGCCTATTATTACCTAATTTGATGATGCTGAGTTCAAAAGTATCAATAAAAATTTCCTATTGCATAGTATTTTTTCACAAAATTACACATGCTCATCTGCTTTAATGCTCTTACCAAAACAGCAAAAGCAGCCAAATGTCAAATGTATCGACAAAAACAAGTATTCAAAATTTATAATATAACTTACAATCTGCAAAAGAGTAGAAAAATATGTTCAAATATTTTCAAAATAAGTTAAATAAATCAGCTTTTTTTTTTTTTCACAAAATCTGTGATTTTCTGTAAGTTTCTGTTTGGATGTAGTAAAAATGATCCAGGTCCACAGATCTGGATCATGTTTGCATTTTCTACTGTTGCTGGCCTTAATTCTAACCTTGAAATTAGGCATAAATAATGTCATGCATGTGAAAATTGGCTGAGAATTTAACAAATAGTTGTACTGAGCTCGGAGAAAGATAGTAATCTTGTTTTTCCACTGATTAAGGGATAATACACGACTTCCTAACCTTACAAATGGTTGTAGAATGCAAAAATGCTACAAAATGCACATTGTATTTTGTGAGAAAGTGAGTTGCTATAGCAAAATAGGCACTATTTTTGGAATCAGCACCCCAAAATTAGTAAAAAAAAAAAAAAAAAACAACAACAACAACAACAAAAGCATTTATATGGCATGGCATAAATCCTAGCAATATAAACTAAAAATACCAAAAGGTTTAATACTACTATTAAAAAATGTTATAATATAATTTAATATATATCAATTGAACAATAACAAAAGTTTGGGGTCAAAATAAAAGTATTCATTTCTTTAAAAAAAAATTAAAATAAATATATAAATAAATAGTTAAACAGTAGTGCATAACAAAGAGTGATAAAGGGAATTGTTCTCAGGTGTAGGAGCTGGAGGAGCAGGTGCTAATGGAGGTTCAGGACCTAAAGTCCCTGGTATTGATATTTAGAAACAAAATTATTGTTTGAAATATGATCTCAAATATTTGAAATTTTAGAACAAATATTTACAGCTCTAGAGAAACCCAATATGTTTAATGTGTTTCAGGCACAGACGGGGGCGTCCATTCAGTGTCCATTTCTGTTGGTAAGAGATTGTTCTGTTTATGTTAAGACAACCGTGGCTTATAATGTGTGTTTATATTATGTGCATAAAATCAAAATATAGCATTCACTTCCCAATGAGATATCTCTTGTCAATCTCACAGTGTCATCAGGTCAAGGGTCGTCAGGCCACATAGCAGCAGGTCATGGGTCCACAATGATATCCAGCCACACGTTTGGCCGACCTTCAGCAGGACAGATGTCAGACGCTGTGGGTGTAGTTTCCTCCGAGGTCCAATCACAGCCTGCAGGTATTTCAATCAAAAAGATGGAATAGTTCACCCAAAAATGAAAATTTACTGACCATCCAAGTTGTAGATGAACTTTTACATTGAAACATTTTGTTTCATTGAAAATTCTTCATTGAAACAGATTTGGAGAAATTTTGCATCACTTGCTCACCGAAGGATCCTCTGCAGTGAATGGGTGCCGTCAGAATGAGAGTCCAAACAGCTGATAAAAACATCACAATTATCCACATACACACAAACCCAGCCCATTAATTAACTTCTTGTAAAGCTGTATGTTCGTACGAAACAAATCCATCATTAACCAGTTTTTAACTTCAAAATGTTGCTTCTGGCCAATTTAACAAAACTTCATAATGCTTCCTCCAGTGAAAAGTCCACCCCCTGTTGTCCTCTCACATCAAAATCCACCAACATATTTGTTTAGGACAGTTTTTGCTTGTAAACTGTGCTTGATCTGTGTATATTTCTCTCCTGATTATGACTCTTTCACTGGAGAAAGCAATATTATGGATAGAGGACTTGTGTTTTAGCTGTAAGTAGTGTGGTTTGAACTTAAAAACATCTTAATGATAGATTTGTTTCTTACAAACTTGCAGCTTTTCACTATACAAGACATTAATTGATGGACTGGAGTGGTGTGGATTACTTGTAAGTTATTGTGATGTTTTTATCATCTGTTTGGACTCTCATTCTGACGGCACCCATTCACTGCAGAGGATCCATTGGTGAACAATTTAGGGTCACCTAAATTTCTAAAAATCAATTTTCGGGTGAATTATTCCTTTAAATATAATTTTATGTTCATTATATATATATATAAGGCTTCAAGTAAAAGATCTATGCAAAAGTTATACAATCAGAATGCTCTTTGCATGTATGTTCAGGGTCAGAGGGATTCGCTCCACATACAGATGGCTCACAGTATGAAAATGGTATGTGTATAACAGGATCTTGCTATTGTATGTCATGGAGGTCATTTCTTACTTTTTAAATGCTTTACACAATTATCAAGAACAGATCTTGTCTTCTTGCATCAGGAGAAACGGCTCATGATGGATCTCAAATAGAGTCTCCAGGTGATAAACATTACAGTTTACAAAATTTTTTCTGTTAAATGATAATTTATGTCATAATTGTCATTTTTATCTTGTGCAATCAGAAATCCCTGAGATAGAATCTAACGGTGAGTGTTATTGTGTGTTAATGCACAGCATATTGTGCATCATATTAATCAGAATGAGAGATGTAGTCATTTTAATCGGGTTCCTCTCATAGGCAATGGACACAAACAACTACTGAACGGAGGAGAAACAGGATTTACAGGTTAGGAAACAATGACTGACTTAATTTTAATTGACTGACATTTCAAATGACACAAAAGATAAAAAAAAACTATCTCTGATGTTAATTTGCTGTTTCTGATGCAGGCTTGGATCATTTAATGGCAGGCACATCTCAGATACAAGGAACAGGTATAAAAACATAATTTAAAATCCCACCATGGAAAAAGCATTCATTTCTGAGATAAAAAGTGTACCAACACTGTTTTCAGTATAAAAAAAAAAAAAAAAAAAAAAAAAAAAGAACTTCTCTTCCTGTGTTGTTTGTTATATGTATGTATGCAGGTGGTTTTGATTCATTTGGCACAAGCCCTCACCTGGAAATTACAGGTAAACATCAGTTCAGTTCAATCTTCTGCCCTACAAAAGCAAAAAAAACACATTTTGAGTTGAGTTAAACCCCAAACCAAAACACTGATCAGCTCCTACACTACTGTTCAAATATTTGGGGTCAGTAAGATTTTTTTTTTTTAACTGAAACTTTTTTTAAACAACAATGCCTTAATTTGACCAAAAATTTAACTTGTATCACAGGAATAAATTACATTTTAAAAGTATTAAAATTAAATTCATTTCAAGTCATTTCTTGAAATGAATTAAAATTAAGTCATTTCAAATTGTAATAATATTTGACAATATTACTGTTTTCACTGTATCTTTCAAAAACAAAAAAATTTTACGGACTGCAACTTTTGAACAAAAGTGTATACATTTAACATCAAAATCTCCACAAAAAACATTTATACATATTCACTAAATAATAATGTGAGCATCAGACCATACTAGGAACTCAAACATTTCATTGCAAATTTTCATTGCAGGCATAATAGATCAGTCAAGCCATGACTTCCTTGTTGGCTTAATGGGTGAGCATTTCATTGTTCTCATTAATTAGTGGAAGGAATACTGAATGTCGATTCTCAGTATGGACCAGAATGTCTCCCTCTACAGGTGGAATAGGAGAGAGCTTTGGTCCAGACACCCAAACAGACGGGCTAGGTACGCTTTTAGACCTCTTAGACACTCCTCCAGACGTTCCACCCACATGCCTAGTAACTGACGCTGTCTCAACAGATCACATGGGACTCGCATTTCAGGTGGATTCAGCAGGTAAGCGTCCACTTCAAGTCATCCATTTTTCACTTAACCAGAGAGGCTTGATGTTTATGGCTTTTGGGCTGCGGTCATCAGAATTGCTTTCTGCTGATCTCATTGGCCTTGTAGCAAATAGGACGTCCCACACTAGTTAAGTTCACTTGATTTACTTTTATGCCCATGCTGTGAAACGGCTCACATACGGCACTGAGAGCCTTCCCTCATTCTGTCCAGCTGTCACGCTGTACTAATTATGGGCCGCGCTGACAGAATAAACCAGCCAGATTCTGTTCTCTACCTAATAATTTATTGAAAGACGACTGGTGTGAATCAAAGCTGTCCTTTTTCTCTCACTGGTTCTCCTTTCCAGCCGCTGGCCTGAGTCCAGGGCACCCGTCCAGTGGCGGTCCGGTTCTAGACGCTCCTCCAGGTAATGGCTGCTGGCTGCCGCTCTGTGCTCCTTTAGGTCCTGTAAATTTAGAGTGCTTTTACCCCAGTAGCCATGGGATTATCTCAGCACACGTCTAATAAACTCTGTCAGACTTACAATCCTGACATTGGCTCCGAAGGGGGCGTAACAACAACTTTTAGAGACGTTTTTAGTGTCACGAGAGGTCACTGGGGTTTCATGCATCCGTATGAATTACACAGACTGATCACTGAACTCATAACTCAGCTTACTGAATGTGCAGGAGCTTTAAGATGGATGGATAGAACAATAGATAGAATGAAAGAACAATGGATGGAATGACACAAAACAGATAGACAGGTAGACAGACAGACAGACAGATAGATAGACAGACATTTAAATAGGCATGTCAACACATCTAGTAAACCAATCATTTACCTTGCTAACCATCTCTTGTTCTATATATCAGACTCTCCAGGACCAGATTACCTGTCTGTTGACAATGGGAATGGTGATTATACTCATTCGATCAGTAAGTAAAGTATTAATCTGTCTACTTGCTAGCATTAAATTAGTAATAGTATATTATGTTTCTTTCTAATAATATCTTTCATAATATCTCCAGGCACGGCTGATAATGGAGCCCAATCAAAGTCACCAGCTGATACAACAGGTAATCTGATGTTAAACAACATTCTCACCAAAAATTCTGCATGGTCTGGTGGAAAGTGACATAAAATGCTGAAAAAGAAAGTGTGTCAAATCTTAATTGAAGTTTAATCCGATTTTTACAGATTCCTCAGTAGTCTTTGACACAATGTCACATCCGGGTCATTCCTTCTTAGATTATTCAGGTAAGACAACTATTTTAGTAAAACTTTGCTACAAGGTCTCATTTGTTAAAGGAATAGTTCACCCAAAAAAAAAAAAAAAAATTTTGAAAAAAAGATTCTCACCATCAGGCCATCCAAGATGTTTGTTTGGAGAAACAGATATGGAGAAATGTAGCATTACATCACTTGCTCACCAATGGATCCTCTGCAGTGAATGGGTGCCGTCAGAATCAGAGTACAAACATCACAATAATCCACAAGTAATCCACACCACTCCAGTCCATCAATTTACAACTTGTGAAGCGAAAAGCTGCATGGACTCATTTTGACGGCACCCATTCATAATGCTAAATTTCTCAAAATCTGTTGTGATGAAGAAACAAACTCATCTACATCTTGGTCTAAGAGTAGTTTTTTTGTCAGCAAATTTTGGTGAACTATTGCTTCAACATTAGTTAATGCAATATCTAACTAACAACAAACTTACAATTGGCAGTATATTTACTTACAGCATCTATTAATCTTTGTAAATGTTAATAAAAAGTTAATACAAATGCAACTGCTTAATGTTTTAGTAAATGTTGAAATTAACAATGTACAATATTTCTACAGCATTTATTAATCTAGCTTAATGTTAACTAATGTAAAAAAAGTTATTTAACTAATAGTGAACAATACATATAGTATATAGCATTTATTAGTCTAATTTATTGTTAACTAATGTAGTTAACCAATGTTAATAAATGGATCTTTATGGTAAAGTATTAGCCCTAAAAAAAATAAAAAAAAAAATAAAAAAAAAAGATATATATGAGATACGATATTATATTTAACAGTTTTGTTGTTCTCCTCAGATGGTGGGGCAGATAATAATGGTGCATATTTACCTGATACAAACGGTAAGTTACCGTCAACATGTAACCTCACCTTTCCTTGCTGGAAAATCCAGATTAAAGCAGATGTTGGCTACTTTTCCATGGTCCAAGCTGTTTTAGGTGGTTGACCACCTGCAGGGATTTCATCATACAGTACAATTTTGACACATAATTCATAACTGCATTACAGGAAATGGAAACGGTCGGCACAAACCTGTGGTAGACATACAGAAAGGTATGTTGAAATGTCTATAAAAACATATGAAACCTATAAACGAGAGAACTGCAGTGTGTGTCTGGATTCGTTCACAGGTGACCCTCCAGGCGTTCATCTCGACATCAGTATGTATCTAGCAATAAAACAAACACAACTAATCAACACACAATCACAACGGCATATTATTGACAGACTAATATCCTGGAATCGATGTGAATATTCCCAAATGTCTTTCCAAACAGGCGGAACAGGCCATCAGGGCGCTGCAGCGGAGATGCATCACACAGCTGGTACTATATCACCTGGTTGTATGACATCACTGAAAGTCAATTGATTTGTTAGCCATAATTCAATTTTTATGCGTCTTCTCTTGGCTAGTCTGTCTAGAATGGTGGGGTTGTGTGGGTTTACCAAATGCTTGTGCTCAATACGGAAAATATGTCTCATGGCGGGTTTAAAGCCATGAAATCAAATATCAGAGTTTGTGGATTTGACTTTACATCACATCTATATGCTAGTGTAGTCTTGAAGGTTAACAAAATTAGTAAATATGCACACTTAAAATGTACACATCAAGGGTAAATTTTATATAACTATTGCTTAGCTATTAAAAAAGGGACATGCTCTCTAAAACGATCTGCACACATATCCTGCTTTGACAAGAAATACATCAGATTACTAAACTATGCTTATCAGGT
The DNA here is from genome assembly GCA_021397915.2 of Tor tambroides. Classification (NCBI taxonomy): domain Eukaryota; kingdom Metazoa; phylum Chordata; class Actinopteri; order Cypriniformes; family Cyprinidae; genus Tor; species Tor tambroides. The sequence goes on from JAFVLL020023653.1 coordinate 113,165, forward strand.
GACTTTATACGGTCCATAACATAAATTTAATATAAATTTAATTTTCATCCATAGATAACAGAGCTGCAATTAACAAAAATAAATGAACAAATTAAGGCACAACACTACAGGCAAAACTATTTTGGGCTATTTTGCTTTCATAACTTGTCTTCTTTCAGACTAGTGGCAAGAAAACATCTATAACACATTTTAGAAATCATTTTATTATGCTTTACGAATTTGCGTCTATAGATTTTAATACATATCTTTAAAGGCCATTTTCACAAAATGAGTTTTTTCTCCTACACTCCAGTAAAAAAAAAAAAAATTATTTCTAAAAACTTTTTTTTTTTTTTCTGGCTGTTCACAGTATTTTCTAATTCATGGAGGAGAAGAAATTTAACTCTTAATATGTCAACAAAATAAAACAAGAATTTTGAACCCGTCTTTATCCAATGTTCATATTTCTGTTCTGGAAATATACACAAATTAGTGTCTAATGTAATTAAATAACATCTCTTTTGCGCATTTCAAAAAAAAAAAAAGTGGGAAACTTAGTTATTTAAATATTTAGTTAAAATGTTAACCTATTCACCTGTAGTGCCTTGCCCTAAATGGAATCTTGCCTACCTAGACATCATTGCCTTCCTCACACAGTGTTTGATCAAAAAGGTAGGCAGCATTATTTTATGCATTTATAAAGTTCTTTGTTTTACCCAAAAATCTAAGGTATTGGGGAAAACAACCCCAGAATGCTTTGAGGGGAGCTCAATGAATAAACCCATCCAAAACGACTAGAAATATATAGGCCTGCCTTTATTTCAGTGAATACTGAGAGTATTTCTTAAATAGTTAAAGCTTGTGCTGTTTTTATGCTTATTAGCATAAACTTCAAACTTATGAGTAAAGTCTTCCAAATACTATTTTACATCTAGAAGGCACCTGTCTATTTAGACAACAACACTCTTAAAAATAAAGGTGCTTCATGATGCCATAGAAGAACCTTTTTTGTCAAAATGGTTCAATAAAGAACCTTTAACATCTGAAGAACCTTTTTGTTTCACAAAAGGTTCTTTGTGGTGACAGAAGGTTCTTCAGATTATATAAAGCTATGAGATGGAGATGGTTCTTTGTTGAACCAAAAATGGTTCTTCTGTGGCATCGCTGTGAAGAATCTTTTAATTACCTTTATTTTTAAGAGTGAAGGTACCACACTAGATTTTAGAACAGCGCTAATAAGTCTTTGTTAATCAAATATTAATCTATTAGCCCCTTTAGAAACGTTTTTTTCTTGTTGCTGTTACTTTCAGTTGGCGTGCTTGATCAAAGTGACCACACTCTCAGTCCTTACGCTGACGCGACCGGTAAGCAACCACAAATGGAAGCCTGTTTCCACCATAGATTTAAAAACTGAATAAAAAAAGATTGTTAATTCTGGCTTTTTAATCTCACAATTTGCACTTTCTTGCAATTCTGAAGAATTCTGAGAATTCAGGAATCAGAATTCTGAATTTTTCTCGCCATTCCGAATTTACATATCGCAATTTTATTTCATTTTTTTTCGCCACAAAATAAAATCATTTTTATTTAATGACATTTAATAAAATGAAATAGTCATTTTTGCAATTGAGAGTTTATATCTCACAATTCTGACTTTATATTTCGCATTTCTGAAAAAAAGTCTAAATTGTGAGTTATAAACTCGAATTGCGAGAAAAAAAGCCAGAATTGTTTAAAAAAAATGAAGACTTCCACGATAATCCTTACTGATCAGTTTAATAAATTAAATAAAAATAATTATAAAATAATTGACTTAATTTCTAGTGCTGTCAAACGATTAATCGCATTCAAAATAAAAGTTTTTGTTTACATAATAAATATACACAGCACACACACATATTATGTATATATAAATACACACACATTCATGTATATTTTTAAGAAAAAGATGTTACGTTTATATATGAAATATATTTATATGAATATAAATATATACACGTAAATACATGTAAAAATTTTCTAAATATATGCTGTGTGTGTATCTTTATATATGCATAATAAATATACACAGCACACACACATATATTATGTAAACAAAAACTTTTATTTTGGATGCGATTAATCGTTTGACAGCACTATTAATTTATTTTTAAATGCATCTCTCTTTTTTATGATTAATTTTATAATTATTTTCAAATTATTTGTATGTAAAGCACTTTAAATTACCATTGTGTTTGAAATGTGCTATATAAATAAACTCGCCTTGCCTTCTCAAAGGATTTGACGGTGTCACCGGTGCAAGCATGCAGACAGATATGGCAGGTATTATCTTTAAAATTTTACCAAACATACTATTTACCAAATACACCATGAGTGAATGTAAAAGCAGCATTGGTCTTTGTGCACGTACCTGTAATAACGGAGCTGACATTGTGATCAGGTCCAGCAGGTGATCCAGTGACTGACGGACAGACTCAAACAGACATGACAGGTGAGTACAACACATTATGCAAAGAAGTAATTAAAATAAATATGAAATATTTATGACATGCTGTTTCCTGTTATTCAGGGCAGGGACACTTAGCTGTGACAGACGGCGTGCCGAATTACACAGGTAACCACATTTCCTCAGCACATCCAGACACATGTCAGTCAATCACTCATGCAAGGGTTTCATGTGTAGTGTGTGTTTCTAAAAAGCAGATTCTGTGCGTGCGACTGGGACTGGATTTACAGGTGAGTGACCTTTAGATTATATGAATAAATCAGAATGACCAAGGCACAGATAATATAAAGGTATGTTCAGAAAATATGTAAATATATCATCAGCTGAAGTAAAAAAAAAAAAACTGTATGATTTTTTTATTTTGGCATTTCAAATGTTCTTGTCAAACTTTCAGATGCCTCAGAGACACATAGTAGCATGGTTCAGACAGACTTACCAGGTAAATTACGTTTGAAAACATCTGCCTCATCAGGTGGACTAACCATCCAGGTAAGCTGCCCTTATAAAAATGTACCATGGTAAACGTAGTTTCTACAGAAAGACTGACAAAGATACTGAAAGCCAGTTTGAAGGAAATTCTATCATTTTACAGTACAATAACAATGCTATTTTGGTGGAAACTATGATTACCAAGGTCTATTTTTGCAAGGGTTTGCTTACAAAGCAGAAATTGTGTTAAAAGTTTATTAAAAGTTAAAAATGAAACAAACCTTTCTTAAACTCAACTCCAGTCACAGGGGATCCATTCACAGGGGTTTCCTCACAGACAGATGCCATGGGCACAGGTGGGTGACACAAACACACACACTGGTATTCCTATCATTATGGGGACATTCCATAGGCATAATGGTTTTTATACTGTACCAACTGTATTTTCTATCCCCTTACCCTAACCCTACACCCCTCACACAAAGCTACATTTTTAGATTTTCGAAGAACTTCATTCTATATGATTTTATAAGCTTGTTTCCTCATGGGGGCATAAGAAATGTCCCCACAAGGTCAGAATTCACTGGTATTGCTATCATTGTGGGGACATTTGGTCTCCATAACGTGGTGAATACCAGTACAAACACACTATAAGGAAAAAGTATATTTGCAATTTTTTCATTTTTATTTTTAAGCTACAGCTGAACCTCAAGGGACTCTCGGGAGTCCAAGTAAGTTTTTACATACATACATACACTAATGCATGCATACACTAATGGTCAAATTCTTGGAATAATGATTTTTTTTTTAATGTCTCTTAATATCAGTCTCTCTTAAGTCTTTTTTGATTCACACTACATCTCTAAACCTGCTTTACCTGCTACATATTCAAGACAGGTAAACTAACAGGATAAATTCATCAAATCAGTTGTTTTGATGTAGATCTCTGGTTTGTTCTCCTCTAACAGGCCAACCTGGTGCTACGGAACAGACACAGCCAGCTGGTAAGCTTCATGGGAGTACAGACCTCCTTCACTTCAATCACATGATTTATGATTCATTCTGATGATCTGTATCTTGCTTTCACCTCAACGCCATGTCAAACCTGTCAAGTAAACATATCATTCATAAAACTAAATGATGAAAAAATTCTAGAATAGAAATGAAATAGTGAATACCTTGTGAATAAATTCATGTTTATGTCTGATTGAGATAATAGTGTGTCTCCTGTGCTGATAAACAGATGCTCAACAGCTCTTCTCTTTTCTCTGTTTTGCTTGTTCTGTCCAGTATCAACAGGTGAACAGTACCACACATCTGGTCAGGGTCCTGAAGGTGGGTCTGAAATTCTCCATGCAGATTGTTCATGTTGAAATATCTATAAAATTCATATATTCAAAATAAATGGCCCAAATCATCTCATAAATATTGGAAAAATACTTAATACTTAAATGGTAACACATTATCCCCCGGTTTCACAGACAAGGCTAAAGACTAAAATGTAAATCTGAGCTGTTTCAACTGAAAGAAACTTGCACTGACTGATCTTAAAATATGCTGTATCAATGCCTTTGATTTGTCTCAAGATGCACACCAGTAATGTTTTTTTCTAAGCACGTTCATAAAAATTGCTTAAATGTCCTAATTGAACTTTGATCTAATCCTGGCTTACTCTAAGCCCCGTCTGTGAAACCGGGCCTATGTATGTATCTTATGTTAAGATAGACTACAGTTCAAAAGTTTGGGGTCAGTAGGCTAAATTAATGCTTTTAATCAGCAAGGATGCATTAAATTCATCAAAAGTGACAGAAAAGACAATTATATGATACAAAAGATTTCTATTGCATATAAATGCTGTGCTTTTGAACTTTCTAGTCATCAAATAATCGTGAAAAAACGGTGGTTTCCACAAAAAAACATTAAGCAGCACTACTCTTTTAAACAATAATAATAAATGTGTCTTGAGCAGCAAATCAGCATATCAGAATGTAACTGAAGACTGGAGTAATGATGCTGAAAACTCAGCTTTGCATGAATCACAGAAATAAATGACATTTTTAAATATATTTACATATAAAACATTTATTTACATTTTTTAAAATGTTTTACTGTATTTTTGATGAAATAAATGGAGACTTTTAAATATTAAAACATCTTAATGACCCCAAACTTTTCAACAGTAGTGTACATGGGACAGAATGTGAACGAATTTCGGTCCGTTCTTCTCGTGTTTCATGAAAGATGCTTGATGAATTTGGGCACCAGCAAGCTTAAATCAAAAGCTGACGTTAAGAAACAAACTTTTCTGCTAGTAAACGTCTGTCCAGCTAGTTTGTCCTCAATGAACTGATCTCTGCGCTTTTTGAAAGGTGCAGAAAATGTGGAACTGGAAGATACCTGCTGATTTCCACATGAAGCCGCGAGTGAGGTT
>JAFVLL020023655.1:0-14214 GCA_021397915.2 Tor tambroides
TCAGCCTGTCACTGGAAACGATATGTCATATTATTGAGTTCAGTTCCCATTGGCATCAGACCCAGAGATTACTGTATTAAAGCATCTGTAAAGTTCGTGACATGTCCCTTACGTACTGCTAAGAGGATGTGCATCTAATTCTCCGACAAAATTCAACTTATGTTTCAGTTAAAGACATTTACACAGTTTCTAGGTGGTAAGTGGCTTAAAGTGCTGTTTTTACATTGTCTACTATGCTGTCTAGCCAACGATTATCATAAGGCGGGATTATCTGTCGGTGATGAAATGAATGGAAACACTTGAAAGTGTTGGAAACCCTTTGAGTAGCCATTGAGAATCTATCCTTCAGAAGCAGAGGACGACTTTGTGAAGTTGCTGACACACAACTTGCAGATGAATTTTCATAACTGTATGTTCTCCTAATGTTTTTCTTCTGTTTTCATCAGATCCTGCTTACTTGTTTCTTTATTTTTATTTCTTTCTGTCTCTCTCCCTCCACATTTGGCTGGTCATCAGCTAACCGACTACCACATAAGTCTCTCTGTGGAAACCTGACAGGAAACCCACAAATGAGAATCTTAATGTTCCCGTAGAAACCACAAGCATATGCTGCTTACTTTGACAAAAGGCCATGCAGACAGCTCACATACTTATTCTTTTATTGTTGATCCTGTCCATTCCACCCATGCAAAGTTTTCAAATAAATTTTGTTCTATTCTTCACTGAATGTTTTCAGGACTTTACTCTTACTTTTTAGGGAAAATCCATATGACCTTTTGATGAAAGGCTTTTTCTACTTATATATTTATGCCCTACAAAGTCACAGTTACTATTCAAATAAAGTTTTTAGGTTGCATTTTTGAATTGATAAAACATTTTGGAACCAATTCTCACTATTAAATAGCCGCTTAATAGCATTCATATTACTAGCATATTGGTTATTTATTAGTACTTATAAAGCACATATTCTGCATGACCATATTCTACATGCCTAATTCTACTCAATCCCTTACTATGCAGTAATTAGGTGTTTATTGAGGCAAAAGTCATAATTAATAGTGAGAATTGAGCATTTACAGTACATACGTTCTTAAAAATGTTCGACATAAATTACATTTTAAAATATATTAAAATAGAAAACAATTATTATAAATTGAAATAATATTACACAGTATTACTGTTTTTACTGTATTTTTATCATATAAATGCAACCTTTGCAAACAAAAGAGATTTCTCTAAAAAAAAAAAAAAATTTAAATATTACAGACTCTCTAGGTTTTTTTGCATTAAAATTTCTAAGAATTTGAAAAATTTATGTCAATTTGCAGAAACTAAAAGAGATATCATTTTTATTTACCAAATCAATCAATCAATTAATCAATTAATCAATAAAATGGCTCCACTTTCGGGAAATAATCATACTGTGTTTTAAAAGCTTTGTTTCACTTGGCGGAGGTGCAAAGAACTAGGCAAAACAACAACTTTCACACCAAGCAGAAGTCTTTGCAAACCAAGGACTTTAGGATTTACTAAAGACGCGCAGTGAAGAATTAGTGCTGAAAAGGCGTGAACAGTTATTTTTGCAACTGACCTTATTGAATATGCATTTGTAGGAGTTTCCCTTTCAGACGCAAAATTGTTGTATGTTAGAAGAGTATTAAAATGAATCACACAAACGCGATTTACTAACGTTTGTGCTCGTCAAATTACTGGTATTTGCGCTATTATTTAATGCCCAAAAAAAGCATGTCTTAAAGCAGGCGGTATATTTGTGCTGCTCTTGGTAGATTGCGCTGGTCATTATGGAAATGATCTGGCTGTGTCTGTGTTCTTTAATGTGTGCATTGTCAATAAATCACACGCACAATTTTCCCCTCGCATCAGCGCTTTTTTGGAATTGCGCTCTAATGCTAATTTGCCCTGTTTAGTCAATCTGGCCCCAAATGTTTGGCAGTGGACTGTACAAACACCAAAGTGATAAGTAGCTAACCCTATTTCCCTGTCTTTTAAGTAATTCAGTTAGGACTGCTGGGCGACCCTTACGTCACCTAATTAATATTCATGAGCCAGGCTGATAAGGTTTATAATGAGTCCTTCCCACTTTTCAAATCATTCCTACTCTCCTGCCAAAGAACGTTCCTTCAACCTTCTAATTAACGAGGAGGTGAACTAAGGCTGTCAGGACATAAACAGCTCCCCGTCACATCCGCAGTGCCCCTCAGGTGAACTCCAGTCCCACATTACAGCAATGCAAAAGAAATGGCCATTACATAGTTTGTTCTCTTCTAAAAATGCCAACAGTGAGGCCAACTATCAGGTAGGCCTATTTAGTTTAGTGTCCAATTAACATGGAGGCATTTAATCAGCAATCTCTGTCTATTATTATTATTATTATTATCATCATCATCATTTCCTATTAGTCTTCACTGCCAGTACCAGTATAACACTCCCGGCCTGTTAAATAATGATTGGATTACTGTCTGTAGCATATTAAAAATTAAAATAGAGGATGAGAATCTGCCACACACAAGGTGACGGTCACTCCTGCATAACCCAAACCTCATTCTTTTTGAAATCTGAATGAGTGCCAGTATAATCAGAAAAATTAAAGAATCCTACAGCTTGTTACACAAGATAAACAAGCAGTTTTCACAGAGCCCAGACCTTAATAATGTTGGGTGGTGAAGGGTGTATCACAGAGATTACTTTTATTTTATTCATTTAAAATTGATATGATAAACTGTCATGTTGTTCCAAACCTGTTTGACTTTCTATCTTCTGTGAAAAGATCTACCTGGTCTCATGACGAAAACGTTCAGCTTGGAACTTTTCCGCAAGAAGCGAAAAACGTACCAATAAGTACAAATCACTGCAGTTTCCAACAGAAATGAATACTGGAGGTGGTCAAACAGCGAACATCTTTAATTGTTTTTCGTACACAGTTATGATTACAGCTCCATATGTTTCGCTATCTGAACGTAACAAGCTTGCTCTGTAATTGGACTTAGGATGCGGAATCCTTGGGTACAAATCCCATCAAAAACATGACTCATAATGAAACAGCTGAAAGATGCGAGATCGAAAAACAAGCTAAAACAGCATGCTTGCGATTGCATTTTTACGCCACATTTGCTTTTGTTCATACTCTCGGGTAGGTTTAGGTGTAGTGCAGATATTATGTTATTTTAAAACGTCACAGAGCATTAGACTTATAGCGCCACTCAATGGACATTTCAAGTCAGAACTGCGGTGACACCTACAAAACCAACGTCACATAAAATATACCATATGTACGTTCATCTGTTCCAGGGGAAAAAAACGAACACTCTTTTAGCGCCACCCAGTGGACATTTCACATCAAATGTGTCACAAAATGTACATGGCGGTACGTATTTCGCGTCTTGAGAAAAATGTTCCCAGAGGTACGTTTTCGTCATGAGACCAGGTGGGAAAAGATACTTTGAAGAATTTTGTCTTTCTGGAATTTTGAATTTTGGACCCCATTGACTTTCACTGTACAGAAAAAAAAGTAACAAAAACTCTTATGTGTTCAGAAAAAGAAAATAAATCATACAGATTTGAAATGTGTGACTTCAAGCTGAATTCATCATTATTTTAGTACCTGTATGAACTGAACTATAGCTGTATGTGCTTCTATGTCACTGGTGTAAACGGAGTCTTCAAGTTCAGTCCACATCATACTGTCATACATCCAAACACACAGTAAACGAAATCCAACGAACATCAAAGCCCTCACTAAATCATTTAGAATTTACAGCCCTAATCATATGTGGCATAATAAAGGACAGACGTATGTATACAGCTGCCACTTTCTTTTCCTGTCAGCTAAACATAACAGCTTATTTGGTCTTCGCTATGTGCAAGCCATGGCTGACGGCCATGTGATGACAGAACTCACAGCATTGTTTGAGCTATAATAAGTCCAACCTCAAATCTTTCTCCCAGCGGCCTGCATGAGGAGAATGACCTTTGACCTGTGTGGTGTTCAGAATTCTCTGCACTCAATGGAGAGATGAGAGAAGGGCGTAAAAGGTATAATGGATATGAAGTGATTAATGAAGGCAGCTGCATGAAACAGCAGAGATCAACACAGTCGCATTAGGATTCTTGGAGAACGCTCAAGTGTTTACTTGAACCTTCCAAGAAAGTCACAGTTACAATGAAGAGTGAGACTTTTTGTTTTTTTCTTCTGCCTGTATTATTTTAGGGCCTTTTGTTAGTCTGTCTGTTTGTTTGTTTGTTTTTTAAATTTAATAAATCCCAATTATTTATACAATAATCATAATTATTAATTAACTAAATTATTTGCATGTCAACATTTGCTGAGAAAAGCCTCTAAATGAAGACAATAATAATAATTTAAAGTTATTGCGGCAAATGATTAAATTATTGAATAGACATCACATTCGGTGTCAATGACTCACGTTTAAATCTCTCCAACTGTAGGAAAACCCTTTATTATGGAATGTATTGTATCTTAAAGGGATAGTTCTTTGAAAATAAGATATTTTAAAGAATGTTGAAAACCAAAGAGTTACCACTGGATTCAATTGTAAGGACAAAACAAAAGATCATATTTTAAGAATCTGCATCAGTGTTTATTTTCCAGAGGGGGGAAAAAATCAAACAGGTCTGAAATAAAACGAGGGTGAGCACATGATGACAGAACTTTCATTTTTGGGTGAACTATCCCTTTAAGGGGAATTTACTTGTCTAGCAGGGACAAATATGCCTACAATCTGAATAAGTTTACATCTTCAGATGCTTTGATTTTCATCACTACACTATGATTAAATCATGTTTGGAAAAACCGACAAAATTAAAGAACTCTTCAATGCAAATCTCCTGGTGGCCCAAATCTGACTCCCACAACCCAGTGTGACTGGGGAGCCTTGGGGGTCTTTTGCTAGTAAGTGCAGCCCCTCATTTGCATTTATTCTAATCTGCAATTTTACATCAGATTCACAGTTTGATATAAAAAGTAAACATTAATGTAAACAGCTATAATCTCCCCTTATCCTCTGATAACAAGCATAGATGCCAATATTTTGCTGATATTGTCTGACCAGACAAGTAAAAATATAAAAATATATAATTATTAGTAAAAATAAAGAACTAAATATCTGGAGTATATTTGTGTGTGTGTGTGTGTGTTTGTGTGTGTGTGTGTGTGTGCGTGCAAAATCCTTGTTGGCAATCACAGAGGTCAGACGTTTCTTGTAGTTTGCCACCAGGTTTGCACACATCTCAGGAGGGATTTTGTCCCACTCCTCTTTGCAGATCCTCTCCAAGTCATTGAGATTTTGAGGCTGATGTTTGGCAACTCGAACCTTCAGCTCCCTCCACAGATTTTCTATGAGATTAAGGTCCGGAGACTGGCTAGGCCACTGTAGCACCTTAATGTGCTTCTTCTTGAGCCACTCCTTTGTTGCCTTGGCCATGTGTCTTGGGTCATTGTCATGCTGGAATACCCATCCACGACCTATTTTCACCCATTTCCTGATGGTACATGGCCCCGTCCATTGTCCCTTTGATGCGGTGAAGTTGTCCTGTCCCCTTAGCAGAAAAACACCCCCAAAGCATAATTTTTCCACCTCCATGTTTGATGGTGGGGATAGTGTTCTTGGGGTCATAGGCAGCATTCTTTCTCCTCCAAACACGGTGAGTTGAGTTGATGTCAAAGAGCTGGATTTTGGTCTCATCTGACCACAACACTTTCACCCAGTTTTCCTCTGAAACATTCAGATGTTCATTAGCAAACTTCAGACGGGTACATGTGCTTTCTTGAGCAGGGAGACCTTGAGGGCGCTGCAGGATTTCAGTCCTTCACGGTGTAGTGTGTTACCAATTGTTTTCTTGGTGACTATGGTCCCAGCTCCCTTGAGATCATTAACAAGATCCTCCCATGTAGTTCTGGGCTGATTCCTCACCGTTCTCATGATCATTAAAACTCCACGAGGTGAGATCTTGCATGGATCCCCAGACCGAGGGAGACTGACAGTTATTTTGTGTTTCTTCCATTTGCAAATAATTGCACCAACTGTTGTGACCTTCTCACCAAGCTGCTTGGCGATAGTCTTGTAGCCCATTCCAGCCTTGTGTAGGTCTACAATCTTGTCCCTGACATCCTTGGACAGCTCTTTGGTCTTGGCCATGGTGGAGAGTTTGGAATCTGATTGATTGATTGCTTCTGTGGACAGGTGTCTTTTATTAAGGTAAAAAAACCGAGATTAGGAGCACTCCGTTCAAGAGAGTGCTCCTAATCTCAGTTTGTTACCTGTATAAAAGACACCTGGGAGCCAGAAATCTAGCTGATTGATAGGGGATCAAATACTTATTTCACTCATTAAAATGCAAATCAATTTATAACTTTTTTGAAATACATTATTCTGTCTCTCACTGTTAAAATAAACCTACCATTTAAAATTATAGACTAATAATTTCTTTGTCAGTGGGCAAATGTACAAAATCAGCAGGGGATCAATTTTTTTTTCCCTCACTGGGAAAAAAAATTAATTAATTAATTAATTAAATAAATATATAATTATTAATATAATAATAATAATAATAATAATAATAATAATAGTGGCATTTCATTATTTTAACAAATAATATAATTATAGAATTTAATAAAATTATACAATTCTAATATTGCCCATTTATTGGTTTTCGTTCATAACAGCTTATTATATCAACTGAAATTTTAATATTGATGCATTAGTCCAAAACGATGAAAATAAACAAGGGTATAGTGACATGTGCTGTCAAGTGAATAAACAGATTCTTGCTTTGTGTTTTTTTCTTTTTGTTGTTGTTTTTGTTTTGTTTTTTATTTAAGTAATTCTGTTTCAAAGATTTGGGACCATGTCAAAGAGCTAAGATGCACATTCAAAACAGTCCAATAATACCCTGAATAATTTTGATAGCTTTCATGCCACATTGTTTATCATGCAGATTTTTTTGTATATAAAGTTTCCAAGTGGCTACCCAAATATTTAGTTGTTTAATCCTCTTAAATCAAAAAAGACAATGAAGTTACAAGAGATAAAACAGCAGTTATGTGTCTGGATTACACTTCCCAAAATGAGTTTTTGGATTACAGGCCTGCTACAAGCTAACCTAAAGCTCCATGTGATTTCTCTATGGAGAACTCCTATTTAACGTTAGCGAAAACATGTGACATTAATAATATGAGTGAGAGAAAAAAAGGCAAGCACACAACCCCTCCATATTTCATTAAAAACTACTATTTTAACCCAGAGGTTCTTTGCATTTTCTTAGACCCTTCAACAGCATACATTATTCACTGATATGATAATACTTGCACAACACAGCTCAGAGAGCATTACACAAATTCTTTTATCATCTTATGTGCTCATCCACAAGTACCCTCTCAGCTAAACAATGTTTTCCATTTGTAAAAAAACATATGTTTCCCAAAAAACAGATAAGAGTTACTGTTGAAACAAAAGTCTGTTTTGAAGTGTGTTTGACTATTCAAAGACCAGATTATCGTGATTGGGTCTTGCACAAGAGATAACGCAAAGCAAATTAAGGATCCTAAAGACTGCTTAAGTTCAGCTTCTTTTATTAAACATTAAATCAATGTTTAAAAAAATTTAGGAATTGTTAAAGGGATAGTTCACCCAATCAAAATAAAATTGAGAAATGTTATTTTAAGAATTTTAAATTTTTTATGTTTTTAGTTTTTGTCTATATAAATGTAATTCAATGGTCACCAAAACCTTTTTCAATATAACTTATTGTATGTTCAACAGAAAGAGTCATACAGGTTTGGAACCACAAGAGGGTGAATGAACGAAGGCAGAATTTTTATTTTTGGTTAAATTATCAGTAAAATACTCCATCTGCAATGGGTTCACCACACCAAAAATTGACAGTGTACACTCGAACAGCCACATGTGGTGCAATGTAATGTTGTAAACAACAGCAGACACAGCGGGTCACGGCAAATGTCAGACTCTGCGGCATGTGCTGATCACTGCAGCCCAACGCAGCCCTAAAGTTCCATATTACAGACCCATATAAACTGTAAGCACTTTGAGAGTCTTATATTAAACTTATAAGAAGTATTTGACAGATTTAGTCTTTGTACAGTAACACATTTGAGCCAAATATTTAAAGAGGAACCTGTGACAGTTACAGCAAAGTTGTAAACGGACTAATATGAATGGAGAGGGGAAAAAAGAATTAATTAACAAACATAATTGGTGGAGATACAAATGTGTAAGACTTTCGTTTGAATCCTTGGCTTCTATAACTAAAAATATGCCTAAATATGCTTGTCCAACCACTTAAGTATAATTTGGTAGTCGTGGGAAGGGGAGAAGCGAACTGAACCCTGCCAATAACATCCACCCTGTCAGGTGGTCCTAAGTGTTGCTAAAAACAACGTCTGAAAAAAGAAAGCAGATAGACCTTTTCTCTGTGTTGCACAGATGTTATTTTTCTTGCAGCGCAGCGGTCATCCTTTCACAGAAATTAGATACATGTGTGTATGCTGGAGTTTTAGTTTGCAAATACTGTGTTATGTGTGAGCTTGTGCAAGTGTGTATCAGTGTGGTTGAGCAACTAATGGTTTCCACAAAATGGATATCGTAAATAAGATGACAAAGTCACTGTTTTCACACTAGATGTCTATCAAGTAAAACTGCATTTGATCTTTCAATACAGAAAAAATACACCAACTTTTCACTAAAAAGCAGCATGGTCTAGAAACTATGTAAAGCAGGCGCTTACACGCCTTTCATTCTTTTGTTTGGTTTTGCTTTCTTGAACAACCGAGTGAACAAGTTCCTGTTTTTACTGACTATCTACTGTGAATTAGACATGCAGGTGTTTAACTGTTGAGTTGGCTGACTCTAAACTCATATACATAACAGGCAATTTTGAGGTTTGTCACATCATAAGGCGTGATGGTCATGTAGAAAACAAGAACAAAATACTGGCTAAAGATACGGGTGTCTGCTAATATTTGCCTGTTGATAAAAACAGCACATAAAATGTCATGCCACTTTTTGATAGAGACAATAGAGCAGGGACAAGTGTATGGGAATAAGACCTGGTCCAGATTCAAATCTGCATCTCCCACATGAGCACCACAGCATAACGTGTTAGGACACAGCTGCAACAAAACAAGGGTTATTTATTTATTTGTTTGCTTGTAAGTAATATTTCTGTTGAGGGAATTTATAATACAATACAATACAATACAATACAATACAATATAATATAATATAATATAATATAATATAATATAATATAATATAATATAATATAATATAATATAATATAATATAATATAATATAATATAATATAATATATGCAATGAACATAAGTGAATGCCTATTTTATTTATTTGATATTAAATATTTATTTATTTATTTGATATTAAATCTTTATTTATTTAGCTGGTAAAGCAGGGTGCCACAGGCTTGTCAGAGAAACATGATAGCAATTATGTGAGATTATGAGAGACAGATTTTTGAATTATTATTAAGTCTGATTAGCTGTGTCTTCATTAATGCATTAGTCTGCAAATAACAAATAACACAAACAAATGTATGTTCAAGGGTCTTTGCTGCATATATATTCGGTCTTCATTAAACAAGCATGTTATTTGCTTATTTTTGTGATTTTTTATGACCAATTCATGCAGGTAATAAATCCAGGTAAATCCAAAGGGTTTGAATACTATAAGCAGCGGTACACACATGCACACACTCAGGTTTTTCCACATTTCCCATCAGATTAGTTTAATGTGAACATCAGCGTTAAAAACCTCATTAGCCCTGTACAAACCCTCACTTTGACGAGACACCTTTACGATTCCCTATTACTGTTTGCTTTATCTCCTATGATGTTCTTTACTTAATATAAAGTACCCTTGCTCAGATAATTGACACGTTCACTTATCTCCATTAATAAAAAAGTCAATTAGCTTGCCAAGGGTGGGCTTATCCGCTGTAATAGAGGCCTAATGAACTGCCCCTCGATTCAAAGGCCTCAACTCTTGCTATCTTCCGGCACACATTTTCTCACACAATAGCACATGGGCAGATACAGGACCTAAAACAGCTTTTATGTTCTGTATCTGCCTTTCAACCTTCAATTAGAAATGTTCCAGACAGAAGCTCAGAATAAGTCAAGAGGTTAGTCAGACATGAAGCATGGCACTGAATACAACAGACGGCGGCGAACAGCGATAACAGGCAGACTTCAAATATGTGTGCCATCTAACCACACTTTGACAGCATTTAGTCAATACTACACGACAAAACCAAATGAATAAATCTGTATAGTGGCATACTAACTGGAGAAACACTTTTATTCAGGTTTAAGACTGCATTTGCCACTTTCTGACTGAATAAATAACGCAATCAGCTTTGAATAGAGTTTGAAAAGGTCCTTCAACAGAATGTAGCATACAAAAATATCCATCCAGAAAATACATACTCAATGTCAAAAAGTATTGGCTGGCTAACATTAAACAACTGAGGTAAACATTCCAGCTGTCTGTTGTTCAAACCAAACCATAAGAATCTTAAAGGGATAGTTCACTTTGAAATTAAAAATTGATATCTATCAGCTTACCCCAAGGGCATCCAAGATGTAGGTGTCTTTTTTTCTTCAGTAGATCCAATTTTGATATTTTTAGGTCAAACCGTTCTAGTCTGTCAGTCATATAATGGCAGGTATAGGTCACTGTAACTATGAGAGGGAAAAAGAACATGCACAGAGAAATCCAAATTAAACAATTCCCATCGTAACTACACATTGATGGCCTAAGACACGAAACGAGCAGTTTGTGTGATAAAACGAACAGTATTTATATAGTTTTTTACCTCTTGTATACAACCATGTCCAAGTGATCTGAGTGCGCGCACGCATTCCGGTGTGTGACGTGTTTATGCTTTCTGGCTTAGTCTGCGCAAGCGCCGGGTGATCTCTCGTAACGTATCGTCACTCATTGTTTACCTGGAGATTTCTGAAGTGTTACCTTTCACTGTGAAGATCTAAATATATTTAGACGTACAGGACATCGCAATGGAAGAGCGATTTTGATGAATGAGTGACGTGTCATGTGAAGATCACTCCGGCGCTCGGCAGCTGCGCAGACTAATAAGGCGCGTAACACACGTCACACACGGATGCGTCGTACTCAGATCACTGGACATGGTTCAATGTACAGGTAAGAAAACGATGTAAATACTGTTGGATTTTCTCCCACAAACCATGGATTTCTTTGGGCCATCGATGTGCGGATACGATAAGAATTGTTTAATTTAGTTTCTCTATTATGTTCTTTTCTCTCTTATAGAGACGGTAGCTTCTACCTGCCGTTGCAAACTGATGACGAACTAGAATGATTTTGACCTAAAAATATCAAAATTGGATCTACTGAAGAAAAAAAGACACCTACATCTTGGATGCCCTTGGGGTAAGCTGATAGATATCAATTTTTAATTTCAAAGTGAACTATCCCTTTAATACCTGACAAACAAATAAAACTACATGTTTGCCACAGTCAGTCTCATTCAGCCATGTCTGTATTTCATCTGGTTTGTTTTTATGTCGCTTAGCCTTGACTTCACATTGTCATAAGCAGTTGCAAGCTGGCAGTAATACACAGAAGCATAAATGAGATATTACACAACGCATCCACTTCCTGTGGCAAATATTGGATAATATAGGTCTGATACTGTTTTTAAAGCACCTTGTTTAGATAGAGACACCCTAAAATTTGCAGAAGTGTGAACCGCAATGCCCAAGGGAGCCCTTCTAGCGTGACACAAGTGTGTGCACAAACTCTTCCTCTGTGCTCTCTGAGCTCTGTGTAACTGTAAGATTAGAAAGCTTTTGTAAAAAAAATAAATAAATAAAAAAGTCAATGAACTAGTGCAGAGTTAAAAGAATGCAGCAAAATAAGAATAAAATGTGGTTCTGGAATGAAATATTACCTACAGTACAATGTAACTCAATTTCATATTACTAGTAAAAGAACAGATTATGGCATTCTTAAACTACATCAAACGGCACAGGAAATGAAATGATATTTGAAAGTTGCAAAATTCTTTATGGACATATTCTTACACATGTAAAGACATTTTTGCTTCTAAACTGCACTCCTTCTTACTTCTAAGACTGTTTTTTTTTCTCATGAAGATTTATAAGCTTTAAAATTGACACCACAAAGAAAGCAAATGAGTTTACTTTTGTTAACCGTCCCGTGTGGGTCTGATTTATACATAAATTACCCATTGTCTTTCTCCATCATTTACTGAAAAACAGGTGGTCCGCTAGGGACTTTTGTGTGAGAGAGAGACACTTGCATTGCGGCTGCGATTAGTTTCAATCAGCTCCGGAGGTTCCAGTCAGTTTTTAGAAATCATACAGAACTGAATGGAACATTTGCAATGTCAATCTGAATAAAAAATGCTTCTTTTTTTTTATTCAGTTACAAGTGTTAAAATTTATGGCTTGATGTTTACAGCAAACCCACAAAACGACAAATATGCACATTAGTTGGTTGCATTTCTCTTCGTTGACTCTGGTACGGTAAAACTAAAATGGGACAAAGTGAGCTCAGATAAATCTCTCTTGCTCAAAGCTGCCTGTTTGACTGAGACAGACGTGTGAGAACTCCCTCCAATAATCTCATCATCGCTTTTCATCTGAAACAAAGGCAGGTCTCCGTCGCTCTCACACCATCAAAGAGCAGCAGGGTTACAGCATAAAATAAGCCCTCAAGGTCCTCTATCTTTCTTATTTTCTGTGAAATGTTTAAAAATAGAATAACTTAATTAATACCATTTTCACCACAGAGATTAAGTTAAATTCACATTTCTAATCAGAAAGCTTTTTAGGGTCCAGAAAGCTCACGCTGTAACTATGGAAACCCCTATCTGACAGAGCCGCTATCAGCCAATTAATGCAAGAAAAGAGCACTTTTATTGCAGAAACAAATTCCCAATAATACTCCTTCAAAAAAAATGAACAAATTGCCAAAGGGCATGCCGTTAGCTAAGACTTGGTTGATGTCCAGAGAGCTTAAAAATGCCTGTCTGGGTAGACACTGCAAAGAAATCACACTAACACTTTTGAGCATTTATGTGATTTCACCCATATTTACGTAATGCCCAAGGGCCATGTGTCTGTAATCAGTAATCAATAACTCATGCATCTCTGCACGTATGCTTGTAAATATGAGCTTCACGGCTTGTTGGGTTTATTTGGCTGGCTGGCTGCCACTTTTTAAACTTTGTGTAACAAACTATTGATAGAAAACATCAATGTACTCTAAGGATTTGACATTATTTTGACGAAGCTTTTATATTTAGGTTTTGATATATTTGAAATTCTCTTATTGTCTTTTTAATGCAACTTCACGTACACAAAACAGCTCCCATACTGTATGTTCCCACAAACTGCAAAAAGAAAATTCCCCACCACAAACAAAAATATAGCAAAAAGTATCATAGTAAACTGTAAAATACGTAAAGTTTTAAGTAACAATGTAAGAGCATTTAAGGTCACTTTACTGTCAATATAACGCATCCTTTGAATTGCATCTTATATTATATTGCATTATATTGACAGTAAAGTGACAGTAAAGGCTTTTACATTTATATATATATATATATATATATATATATATATATATAGTATTCTTTGTATGTATGTATGTATGTGTGTGTGTGTGTGTGTGTGTGTATATATATATATATATACACACACACACACACACACATGTGGTCAGAATTGTTGGTACCCATGGTAAATATGATCAAAGAAGGCTGTGAAAATATACCTGCCTTATTAATCCCTTTGATCTTTTATTTAAAAAAAAAAAATCACAAAAATCTAACCTTTCATTGCACTAAACCAACTGAAAATGGGGGGAAATCTCATTATGAAATAAATGTTTTTTCTCAAATACACGTTGGACACAATTATTGGTACCCCTACATATTTTTATGAGTAAAATATCTCTGAAGTATATTCCCATTCATATTTACAATTTTGAGCACACCATGGTGATTATGAACACGAAATTATCCAGCCATGGCTTCCTGTTTCACAGGAATATAAATAGGAGGGAAAACAAAGGCCAAATTCCCTTAATCATCCATCACAATGAGAAAAACCAAAGAATATATTTCTGATGTGCA
>JAFVLL020023656.1:0-16578 GCA_021397915.2 Tor tambroides
AAAAATATATAATATATATATATATATATATATATATATATATATATATATGTATATATATATATTAATAAAGGCCTTCAGAACCAAATCGATGAGTTTGTATACGAAAAATATCCATATTTACAACTTTATAAAACATAATCTCTAGCTTCTGCTAACTGTCGTACGCACGTACATGAGAGAGTGGTGTCCAGCGGATGACGTAGGACGTAGGCGTAGCGTAAGCTAGTCTCGTGAGAACCAAGTTTTGTTTATAGCAAAGGAAAACCAGTCTCCTCTTGGCTTTTTATCGAAATCCTCCGACATTTTGCTTTACAAATCCTTATTTTGTTCTTCTAATTCATGGGCGGAGTTTAGATTTGCTCTTTCCTCTGTGCTTCCACGTTCATCACTGCGTTTGCCTACATCATCCGCTGAAACGCCACTCTATCGTGAACGAGCATACAACAGTTAGTGGAAACTAGAGATCACATCTTATAAATTTGTAAATATGGATATTTTTCTTACAGAAACGCATCAGTTTGTTTCAGACGGCCTTTATTAACCCCGCGGAGCCGTGTGGAGCACTTTTTATGATGGATGGACGCACTTTATTTTGCTTCAAAATCGTGACCACCATTCACTGCCATTATAAAGCTTGGAAGCCAGGACATTTTTTAATATAACTCTGATTGTATTCATATGAAAAAAAGAAAGTCATATACACCTAGGATGGCTAATCATGGGGTAATTTTCATTTTTGAGTGAACTATCCCTTTAAAATCAACTAAAACTGAAACTACAAAAAAAATAATCTGTAACTAAATCCAACAGTCTAAGAGTGAAAACTAACAGACACTAAACTAAACTGAAAGGAGGCCACTGCATTTTAATATACAGTATATGCATGCAAATGAAATTTAAGAGTCTTGGAATGAAGCACATCGTACAGAACAATAGTGCTTTTTGGAGCTCAGCAGCACCCTATTCATTTTCATTGTATGGAAAAGAACTGAAATGAAGTTGTATGGGTTTGGAACACAATGAGGGTAAATAATTGATGGCAGAACTGTGGCTTTAATCAGGAAGATGCAGAGTCTCACTGGAACTGTACGGTGTTGGTCTAGTGACAGCTGACCTTGCGAACTCTACAGCACTGACCAAATGCTCCTCAGTTCTGTGACAGCAAACATCTGCCCTCAGGAGGAAATGAAAACCTCCTCTCAAGGGACACACCAGCTGGGACTGCACTTCTGTGGGATTCCTAGAATACAGGGCAAAGGTGGAGGAAACATGCCAGCTGGGATTTCCTCAGAGCCAACAGGGGGAGCTGTGCTGGGGGTGTGGGCTGCGTCTGTGTACTTGTAGTTAAATTGATTCCAGCCTTGAAAAGCAAAGGAAATGCCATTCCTCATGCTAGATCCTTTTGTCTGGGTAAAACATCCTATAGTATTGTTCTGTCTGAAGTTTTAAACTGAAACACCTGCCAGAGGCCCCTTTGGACCGAGTGTCTGCTTTCACTATAAGTTTTTCCTCCAAAGTAATTGGAGAAAACCTTTTGGTCTGTGAGTAAGTATGAAAAATAACTGCAGAACTGGGGTATTGTTCAGCAGAAATGCTCTTGTTTTCCTAATAGAGGATAATAGCTATATCTGAAGGAAGCCAGAATATATTTTGCTCTGCTGACGGGGTGTGTCCTGGCTCAAGGAAATGAGATTCCAGAAGATTCAACCTGATTCCTCCTCAAACGCTGCTGTGCTTGTGACCTCAAGCAGGTCAAATCCTTCATAACCTTTTCATTGAAAATGGTGGGGGTTGATTTCCATCCTGTTCGTGCTTAGCGTTGCATCCCAGTGAAAAACGAAAAAAGCGCTCATGCAGCATCCATCGCCTCTGAGATGTTTCCTTCTGCATGTCACTGTCGGGTGCCCTTGGAATTTATGCCTCAACCTCCTGTTCGCCACAGTCGCCCACAGATATATACACATGCACACATAGACTAATGAAACACATGTGACAAAATACTCCATATGCTCTATAAACATGCACTCAGCACTTTCACAAAAAACATTTCCAGCCGCAAAATCACATGTGAAAGTCAACATTCTTCTCCACAGGTGGACTCCCTTTCTTCTGAAGTGAAACTACACTATTTTGTCAATATCTGCCTTAATCCTAATCTTTGAAAGCTATATGTAACTTCTGTGGCTGTACCATTAATTGAAATAAAATAAAAATTGTGATATGGCCTCTTGTGCACCAACCATCTTCACAAACTTGTAATGAGAATTCAGTGCTTATAAACCAGCTGTTGTCAACAAAAGAAAAGCGGTTTCCACTAACATTTTGAACATGAAGAAATTAAGACAATTATAAATACTACCATTGTAATTTTACAGCTGTAATGTAAAATAAAATGATCATTATTACATTATTTTTCTTAAAGGGATAGTTCACCCAAAAATAAAAATTCTGTCCTTAATTACTCATGTCGTTCCGAACCCGTAAGACCTCCATTCATCTTCGGAACACATATTAAGATATTTTTGATGAATTCTTTGAGCTCTCTGACCCTCCCATAGACAGCAATGTAATTACCACAATCAAGGTCTAAAAACTTAGCAAGGACACTGGTAAAATAATCCATGTGACATCAGGGGTTTAACCGTAATTTTACTTTTTGTGCACAAAGGAAAAAAAAAAAGACTTTATTCAACAGTATTGGAGAGTATTACATACGTAAACAACGTATGCTGTTCTGTGTCAGCTGCGCCACACAGATACGTTTTCTTAGTTGTTCATGCTTTGATCTGAATGAAAACAACGTATCCGCATGGCGCAGAAGAATAAAATAAAATAAAAATAATAAGTATAAATAATAATAATAATTATTTATTTATGAATAATTATTATTTATATACAGTCATATTGATATATGATCAATACACAAATATATTCAGCTCTACAAACCTTGAGATTTTTTTACTGCATTTTAAAAGTCATACTTTTTAATCAGAAAAATTGCAATTAGAGGTTTTCCTCAAATCGTGCAGCTCTAATAATAAATAGCTCTAATAGCTCGAACTAAAAAAAAAAAAAAAAAAAGCAAAAGCAACATAAAAGTATCATGAAAGCTGCCCATTTGTGAACAAATCATCTTTTGAACTTGAATCCTTTCAGTGAATCAAGTTACTGAGTTCACAAAACCATTCCAAATGATTCGTTCACAATCCAGACTGGTTCGAGCTTAACACAGTGACTCAGTAGTGGCGTTTCCAATACAGATTTGCGCAAAGCTTTAGCGAAATTTTATAAATGTCAACAATAAAAATTTGATTGATTTTTACCTATGCCAGGTGACTTGTAAATGGGAAAAAAATGTTTCCATTGCAGTATTGAATATTCATTTTTCAAATTAGCCTAAAAAACCACCTCATTTGAGCATAATTTTTTTTTGTGATATATGGGAGTTTTTGCGAAATTGACGTGTTTCCATTGGCCATATTTCAATTCGCAATTTCAATTTGCGCAATTTGATGAGTAATGGAAACGCAGCTAATGGTAGCTTTGCCGTGATTAACATTATACTGCTTGTCACACAAAGCTAAAGTGGTTTTGCACAGTTTTTCAATCTTAAAAGTGCCCATCACCATTTACTGTAATTGCATGTAAAAGAGCAACCAATATTATTTATAATTTCTAAATTTGTCTTGCACAGAAAGAAAACCATATAGGGGTTTGGAATGGCAAGAGGATCAGTAAATAATGAAAAAAATTCATTTTAGGTGAACTATTCCTTTAAGTCACAGTAATGTAGAAATGGTCTTAATTCTATTTATTATCATGCAGAGTCGTGCCAGGAGCTACAGATGGTCGGAGAATGATAGAAAGAGGTGGAGAGGATCAGAGGAGTGGGAGGAGAGTTGTTGGCAGAAAAGAGACAGAGTTCAGCCGTTGATGAAAGATCCGCAGTACGAGATAGATCGATCCGGACTAAAGTCCCAGGATTGGGCAGATGCCAGCACTCAGAAACGTTTACGATAGACTTTAACAAATGATTCCTGATGGACTTTCACCTTCCATTTAGGTCGATTAGCTGTAATGCTGTGCTTGTACGTTTTAACTTGCGGTTAAATCAGGTTATTAGCGCTAACTATAGCATACTGAGTCCGACATTAACAGTACAAAATTACCAGAGTAAATATGTGCAGTTGTTTCCTTTCCAGCTAGTTTTATAGAAGGCTTCCAAAGTCTTGCAAACACAGAATTCCCTGTTGCTCCAAAAGGAAGAACAAGGGAAGAACAAGGGTAATCTGTTCCATTCCAGGAATGTAGTGTTTAGAAATGGATATTACATGTTCAGCACTCCTGATGGAGTCTATCCAAATTGCCTTTGACTCGGAGCCCAGCTGTCTACCGGCACAAACCCTACTGGCTTCATTGAAAGCTGATGACTGATCACTAGCAGTCAATAATCTACTGCGGACGGGACTGAATGAGCTCTTTTAATCTGCCGTAAAAGTATCTAGTAATCGAGTTCCCGTTGCAGCATTGAGCACTGCATGAAAATGCTAACTCTACGTCTGCTCTTGTCTGGTGGGCTTTATTGCAGTACTATTGGTCATTCTGATAAATTCATCTATTGGGAAGCAGCCAAGACTCCTTGTTAAGCATCTACAGACCATGAGCATCCCACTACTGACCCTTTTTTTTAAGTATATGGCTTTGGGATAACAAAGTGACCATCCGTTCCACCAGGGTTATATATTTAACTAAAACTGAAACCATGAAAAAAAAAAAATGTTACTTGAAATAAAATAAATATTAACTAAAAAAAACAAAAAAAACATAAAAAAACAACTTAACCTTATTTTATTTCAGCTAGTTGCCACAGCAAGATTTCTCATATTCATTTAGTTTACTTTATTATACTAAAATAACTCAAGCTAAAACTAAAATAAAAATTATACAGACCAAAAAAAACCCCCAACTATTTAAAACATTTTTGTTCACTGAAATAAAGTTGAAGTATACACACACACACACACACACAGTATACATATTCAACTTTATTTCAGTGAACAAAAATGTTTTTAATAGTTGTGTTTTTTGTTTTATTTTTCATCTTATATACACACACACACACACACACACACATATATATATATATATATATATATATATATATGACGAAAAATTTTAAGTATTCATTAAAAATTTAATTCTTAATTTATTAATTGAAATAAGTTAATAAAAGCACTAAAATTACTAATTGGAAATTTTAAAAAATGAAAACAAAAATGAAACAAATTAAATCTAAATAGAAATATTACCAATTAAAATAGTAAAAAATTATATCAACTAATGCTAATTACTAATATTTTAAATAAAAATTCTGGAAAAAACAAATTTAATAAGTGATAACAAATATTAATAAAAACAATAGTATTATGATTTTAAAATAACATTCAACAATTCGTAATCTCATATTGGTCTTTTGCAGCTGGTTTGGCTACTGTATCATAACACAAAATGAGTGTTCGACATACTTTGTGCATACTATCTAGTAGTTAAGTATGCATACTGGTGCTAACACCTGCAAAGTCATGGGTTCAATTCCCAGGGAGCACACATCCCAAATGCATACTCTGAATGCCCTGTAATCGCTTTACATAAAAGCATCAACTAAATGACAAATTTGCAATTAGCGTCTACACAAACACCTGAGCATGCAGTTAACTTCACCTTATTTGCTAAGTCAGCGTGTAAAACAGCACTAATTATTCATCTGTTGACCATAAATGGGCCATGTACATATGGGCGGGGTTTAGACAGGAAGAACCACTGCAACATCTTATAAGGTCTTGCATCATTAGCAGGTATAATATGTGCTAATGAGAAAGTAGCACATGTAGGTCATCTCTGTCATAAATCACAGACCAAACCTTTGATTTAAACAGATTAATGTTGTCTTGCTACATGGAACAAATGATTCAAGACGCCAACATTCGTGCATATTTTGTTCCCTCTTTCAAGTTGTGTATGAACTGAATAAAAAAAAAACATATTCAGATAGTCTTTATTCTTATTCATGATTGAGTTGGGGAAACGCACAGTATAGAGCGCAAACAATGTAGTCCGATTCACGAACAGTGACTCGGTTCAATGAATCGTTCAAAACACTCAAAAACGCAGGAATTACCATATTGAATCATTTAATGAACTCACTGATTCAGTCAGAAAGGTTACGGAATCAACTGAATCTCACTCACTGAGTCTGACTTAAGTATTTTAATTTCTCTGGCAGGATGATATGAAAATTATTATTGATAAAAACCTATACGATTTGCTAATTAATAGCGCATTATAATCTCCGATCACGACCACAGATATCTCAAGGTAACGGAATTTTCCGCGTCATATACAAACTATAATCATAAACAACACTGTTACATGAATGGAGCGTCTAACAGCTACTCACCTGGTGCGCAGATGAACGCCATCATCCATTTTGTCAAACGTTTATACATATCCCCATCTTTCTGTCTCACTTGTTTGGAGATAATTCATTAATTTGACAGATTTCAAATTGTTTAAATCTTTGTCATTTTGTTTTCACCGCAAGCAGGCTTGATGGCGCACTAAAATAATACTGAAAGCTGATTGGCTTGAACGGTCAACTCTGAGGAATGATTGGTTACATATACAGAAGAAGGAGGGAAATTTCGTTTTTCCTCGCGTTTGTACCTCATTTGAATATCCATTCTGATTGGTCAGATATGTAAATACTAGCAAGGAACCTTTATGCTGTCAGTCTCCAGTCGCGCAATAAAAAAAAAATAACTCACCTGAAAGAAATAAAAGAAAATAATAAATGCTTTAAATGTTGTTTATTGTTAATATGCTTTAAAAAATGTTAATCAACTGAATGTTATTGTAAAGTTTTACAGTGTATTAATCGATTAGGTTTCATTGTAGGCTAATATACGTAATTGTTCTAATAAAAAATAAAAACATGTAATCGTTTTTTTTGTTGTTGTTTTTGTTTTTGGTTAATTTAAACATTTTATTAATTGAAATAAATTTGAAATAAAATAAACTTCAATTAAATTTTGAAATGTTGCTTTGACAACTAACTGAAATAGCCTAAGTTTAATGAAGCCCAAAATATTACTATTAATATTAATAATAAATCATAATAGTATCTAAAATATACCAAAATGACACTGGTAAATTGTGATATACTGTATATTTTTATTGGCCAACTGTTATAAAGACTATTGTGATATTAATTTTACCTTATATTGCCCAGCCATAGTTTTACTCTAACATTCAAGGTAAGGCATAAAGACTACAAAACAATTTTTTAAATATTCTGTCTTATTTCATGCGCACATAAAGGAAGTCCAAATAAACTCCATGTTTAGCAGGCAGGGCCAGCAAACCACACACTGTACACCTGATGCCACATGACGTCCATCAACGGTGGAGTCGGTGGAAAACAGCACTAGCTACCCAGATGAGTAGCCTTGAGAGGAAACCACTAATATTACTCTTTCATCCTCCCCACCTGCTCTAGGAATTTCAAGGAATTCTCTTTACACTTTACACCGGACCACAACACCTGACACCTTCACCATCTTACTGCACCTGCATGCACTGAATTGAAAAGCTCCTTTAAGCTACCTTTACTTCACTTTACTGGTAAAACACAAATACATAAGAGGAAAAGCCTCACTTGTGAAATGTTCACCTTATTTTTTCCAACTCACTGTGTTGGCATGCCTGCTTTCTGAAGGTGCAATATGCATTTATTTCCCTCTATCAGACCAGCACTGCAGTGCAATGGTTTAAGATTTCTTTTTTATTGCAAATTGAGTCAGCATCCATAAACCTTCACATCCTCTCAGAGCAAAACATCAGCAGGATAGTCAGGGTATTTTTATTAATGATGAAAGATTGTGCAGCGCTTACTGTCTCTGCAGAAATTGCCAGGGGTGCAGGACAGTAACTGCTCGATTAAATGGTTGTATTTCCATGAACGCATCTAAGTTTTATGATCACCAGATCACTGTCTAGAGTCCTTAACGGATATGAAAAGAGGTTTCAGGATTGTGGTGCAGAAATAAGAGCCTGGATAAATCAAAAGTAAGACAAAAAATATAAAAAGACATTAAGCGAAAGTAAACTTTTTGATGCCTTATTCAATGTTATCTTGCAACACATCACTTCCTAAAAAGAGTATTCTGGCCACATTTCAGCTCTCCTTATCTATAATTTTACATAGTAAAATGGATAGTTCACCCAATTCTGTCATCATTTACTCTCCATCAAGTTGTTTCAAACCTTAAACACAAAATAAAAATGTTTTTAACCAAACATTTACTGGTAGCCATTGACTTCTATAGTATTTTTTTTTCCATATTATGGAGGTCACCAGTTTGGTTACCAACATTCTTCAAAATATATTCTTTTGTGAGAATTGTCCCTTTAAGTATATTCAGCTGTGTTGAGACCTATAAGTCTGCTACATTTTAAGACCCTACACTGTAAAAAAAAAATCCGTAAAATTTACGGTAAAAAAACGGCAGCTGTGGTTGCCAGAATTTTACAGTAAAAAATATGGTAGCAATGTTTTAGGGTTTGAGGATTTAACTTAAATTTACAGTTAAAAAACATATTTCTTTAACTGATGTAATGTTAATATACAAACCTATTGAAGTTCTGAAATCTGTTTTGTACCTACACTGATAAGCATCAAAATCAGAAGGTGATGAGAAAGTCACATGATGAACCAAAGCTTATACAAGCAGCTTTTCCACAAGCTGAGAAGGCCAATACTAATATATATAGATGCATATAGAAGGTGCACAATGTCATTCGCACAAACACTAAACACTAAACACCATCATGGTGACACTCTTAAAACTCAAATATGCAATAAACATTAATTTAACAACATTAGATGTAACACACAACTCTAATAAACATAACTGATAAGAAAAAAGTCACAGTTTTTACCGTTAAAATCACGGACATTTTTTACAGTGCAGAAGCCAAACCAAAGCAGTGAGTAAATGAAACGCATTTCATCTGCCTCGGTTTGAATTTGTGGCGAGTAATTCGCATCGAAGCGTCTTTTACAACCAATGCAATAGCACTCCAGGGGATCAGTGTGATTATCTCTCAGTTTCATATACCATTTCTCTAAGTTTTATTGTGTGTTTATTACTTTTAAGACAAATGCACTGCTTTCTTTTACCAAGGGAACACGAGTTCTGCAAATAATGTATTTATTTCAGACGATGGCCCTTTGAAGAAGTGATCATACATGTGTTCGTTTCTTCAGCAACAGACAGTATTTGTAACATCAATTTGAGCTGAAGCTGTGTGGTCCATCAGGTTACGATTCTGTTCTGATTTTGGCATTTCGTAAAACAAAAGAGACTTTGCGAAGTCACCTTGTTTCTTTTTCCTTCATTACGGCCGAGACTTTGATCCTCCAACGGTCATACTTCGCTGAATGACAGGGCAGAACATTGAGCTAAAAGTGCCCAGCTGTATTTACCCAAATATCCCTGTTCTCAGTCTTTTTGGGCTCAGCCGAGCTGTCAGTGCTAATTTTTGGGCCGTGTTTGTTTAGGTTTATCCGAGGTTTGTCTCTGGGTGTGCTTATATACAGTATGTGTGTGGTGTATCTCAGGTGTGTATGTGTGATCTTCTGCTGTGTAAGTAAGCCAGCCTGCTGCGAAACGCGCTGGCATTGATGCTCCCAAATCCTGCCAGTTCCACTGGGCACCAAAATAGCACCAGAGCCCATTACAGATGCAGCAGAGTCAGTCTGACTCTGCCTATTTTGCCCCGCCCACCTGCCACAGAAAATAGAAGATAGGCTCTGTTCCAAAACCTAGTAAGCTGCTTTTCTGCCTACAGACTATAGGGAACATAACAGCATGCTTACTGAAATGGATCCACATAAGTAACTGATTTGTATCCTTTAATACTGGGGTTTTCAAACTGAGGTCCACCACAAGCAAAAAAAAAAAAAAGAGAAAAAATACGAACAAACAATAAATAAACAAATACAATTTACATTTAAAAAAACCCCTAACATTTAAAAAAATATATATATAATAAATTTTTTTAAATTACATTGTTACTGTTTCTTTCTGCTTTCTAATCTGGTCATAAATCCTGATATTAATCCCAATTCTTTTTGCTGACAGAATTTATTTATTTATTTCATTTTTTAATATTCATTTCAATTCATTTTATGTTAGTCTTTAGTTTTATAAATCCAAAAGTACTACTGTGGGTAGAAAAAGACAAAATTTAAAACTTAGTCAACTTAAATATATAGTGAAAAATATATAAATATTATATTATATATACATAATATAAATCTGGAATATACAGTGCCTTGCAGAAGTATTCAAACCCCTTCATTTTTTTCACATTTTGTTATGTTGCAGATTTATGTTAAACTGCATTAAATTACTTTTTTTCCCCACATCAATCTACCCTCCATACACCATAATGGCAAAGCAAAAACAGAACTGTCACAACTTTGTCAATTTATAAAAAATAAAAAACCTGAAATAAGTATGTTGCATAAGTATTCAAACCCTTAACTCAGTACTTAGCTGAAGCACCTTTATAGCCTCAAGTCTTTTTTTGCTTGATGCGACAAGCTTTGCTCATCAGCATTTGACAATTATCTGCCATTCTTCACCTCACCTGTTCATCTCTCAAGCTCTGTCAGGTTGGATGGGGGCAGATGCACATTTTCAGGTTTCTGCAGAAATATTTGATTGGGTTCAAGCCCAGGCTGTGGCTGGGCCACTCAAGGACATTCACAGAGTTGTCTATAAGCCACTCTTGCTGTGTGTTTAGGGTCATTGTCCTGTTGGAAGGTGAGCCTTCTGCCCAGTCTGAGGTTCTGAATGCTCTGGACTGGGTTTTCATTAAGGCTATCTCAATATTTTGGTGCACTGAGCTTTTCTTCTACTCTCCTCAGTCCCTGCCACTGAAAAACAGCCCCACAGCATGAGGCTGCTACCACCACACTTTACTTTTGGGATGGTACTCTGCAGGTGATGAGCAGAGCTGGTTTCCTTCAAACATGATGCTTAGAATTGAGGTTCATCAGACCAGAGAATCTTGTTTCTCAGAGTCTGAGGGTCCTTTAGGTGCTTTTTTGCAAATTCCAAGTGGGTTTTTGTGTGTCTTCACTGAGGAGAAGATTGAGTCTGGCCACACTGACATAAAGCCCAGATTGGTGGAGTGTTGCAGTGATGTTTGTCCTTCTGTAGGTTCTCCCATCTGCATATATGATCATGGAGCTCAACTAGAGTGACCATCAGCTTCTTGGTCACCAGTTTAGACAAGACCCTTCTCCATCAGTTGCTCAGTTTGGCCAGGAGGCCAGCTCTAGGAAGAGTCCTAGTTGTTTCAAACGTCTTCCATTATGGATAATGAAGGCTACATGCTTCTGTGAACCTTCAATGGAGCAGAATTTTTTCTGAACTCTTCCCCCGATGTGTGGCTTGATACAACCTGTTTCTGAGCTCTACAAACAGTTCTTTTGACCTCAGGGCTTGGTTTTTGCTCTGATATGCATTTTCAGCTGTTAGACCTTTTATTAAGATGTGTGTGCCGTTTCAAATCATACCCATTCAGTTGAATTTGCCACAGGTTAACTTCACTCAAAGTGTAGTAACATCTACAAGCAATATGAATGCTCCTGAGCTAAATTTCAACTGTCCCAGATAAGGGTTTGAATACTTATGCAATGTCATTTATGTTTTTTATGTATAATACATTTGCAAAGATGTTAAAAACATGTTATTTGCTTTGTCATTATGGTGTGTGGAGTATAGATTGTTGTGGGAAAAAAAGTAATTTAAAGCGGTTTAACGTAAGGCTGCAACATAACAAAATGTAAAAAAAGAGAAGGGGTTTGAATACTTCTGCAAGGCACTAAATATACTTTCCAGATAATATTTCACACATATTTTTTATATTTGTAATTTTTTTTAACTATATATATTTAAGTTGACTACAATATGTATTCCCTAGCTGCTTATAAGAGAATTTTCAGACATAATTACTTTTATCAGCTTTTGCATTTGTAATGTAGCAAGTGTTACAAAAGTCACCAAGTTTCATTCCACTCTGAAAAAAAAAATAAAATAAATTTGTTAACTTGTTAAACAACTTGGTTTCCAGGCATAGTAATAATACATTTAAAAAAAAATACAGTACATTTACATTACAGTTTTTGTAAATTGTGTAAAACCAGCCAGTCAGATTATAACTGGTGATTTCAGACAGAACCTGCCATTTTTGTGTGCAATCCCTAGTAAAAAAGTAATATATTTTAAATACATTTATTTCATACTAAGTATAGTTCAAATCTATTAACATATTTACTGACATATCACTTGAGACTTACTGATATAAAAATTATAATTAAACTTTATTTGGAGTACTACCTGTGCACAATGCATGATCTTTGAATAATATCAGTTATTAAATGCAAGATATTTGAAGTGTAGCCAGTTTAGTATACCAAAAGTATAATTGCAGGGTATTTTCATTAAGCACATAAATATGTAAATGTATTTGTAGTATACCTAGCACAAAATAATGTATTTAATATTAATATATTTATTTTCATTAGGGATATGCATCAGATGGTCAGGTAAAGTGGGCGGTCCGTAGGTGTGCTGTCTGAGGCTGAAACCAGCCAAACATTGACCCTCTTTGTTGCACTGGCCAGCAAAACATAAACAAAAAGTAACATTCCCTCCTATTCTCTCATATTTTATACATTCATACACTCCTACATGTTCACAAAATTTGCTTGGATCACTCGAAGTCAGGCTGACCTTTAACCCTACAAGTACTGTTTAAAATTTATATATGATGTAATGAAAACATTGTTTTCTTTATTCCAGAGACACCTCTCTCCTGCCAGGCGCAAGAAGCACTGAGTTTTCCTTGTGTGATTTGTATGTGGTTTGTGCTGAACTAAAACTCCATCTGGACGGCAAAGGCTCAGTGTGGGTGGAGCTTTTAGCATGAGATGTGTTAGGAGAGCAGCAGTGGACTCTGTACAGACTGCAGTGGGAGTAGATGTGTGCCATTTCTGATTAATTTCTGAGTAATACTTAGACATCTGATAGCACACACACACACACACACACACACACACACACACACATTCACAACAACAACAATAACAGAGCGAAGTGGCATAATCTCACATCCAAAATCAGCATTATGTCTCATGGGAAGACTTGAAAAGTGGAGCAAAACAAACAGTAAACAAACAGAATGAAGATGAACAGAAAAAAGAATTTAAGGATTTTGATTTCTTATTTCTTCTAGTGCTTTTAATTAATTAATAATTACAATAATAAATATATAGTATACTAAACAAATAAAAATGTGAAAGAATCATCATTATTTACTTTTACAAATTCCAACAGACAAAAATCATGATGTTTTCAAATGAACAATGAGTCAATAACTACAATGATTTAACTACATCATTTGGTCGTTGTAAACTACATGTCTGATTCCTGAAAATGAACTGTCTCATGATAGATTTGTTCAAGAATAATTTAGACAACTCTGGTCGTGCTGTATGTTTTAATTCGCTAAAAAGAATAATCTCATTAGAGTCATTAGGTCGGGAATCAGATTACACAAGCTGCAGTGAATCTTTTTGATTCCCTAAAAAGATCCGTCTCATAAGAGTCATTCATATGGCAATAGGACTACACTGGTCACGCTGTCCTTTTTTGATTCACTAATAAGAACTGTCCTAGAAGAGTCATTCGTTGGTGAATCATTTGGGCTACACTGGTCACGCTGTATGTTTTGATACACTGAAAAGAACCGTTTCATAATAGTCATTTGGTGGGAAATCACATTTTAGTTGCGCTGAATGTTTCTGATTTACTAAAAAGACCCATTCGCTGGGGAATCAGACTATCAATCTGTTTGTTTTGTATCACTAATAAGAACCATCTTACAAGATTCAGTTTTTCAGGAATCATTTGGACTACACTGGTTGTGCTGAATGTTTCTGATTCACAAAAAAATCCATTTTATATAAGTCATTTGCTGGGGAATCAGACTATTGACCTGTTTGCTTTGTATCACTAATAAGAACCATCTTAGAGGAGTCATTTGTTTGGGAATCATTTGGACTACACTGGTTGTGCTGAATGTTTCTGATTCATTAAAAAGAACAGTTTCATAAGAGTTATTCGCTGGGGAATCAGACTTCACTGGTCGTGCTGTATGTTTTTGATTCACTAAGAAGAAATGTTTTATAATTGTTATT
Organism: Tor tambroides; assembly: GCA_021397915.2. Taxonomy (NCBI): domain Eukaryota; kingdom Metazoa; phylum Chordata; class Actinopteri; order Cypriniformes; family Cyprinidae; genus Tor; species Tor tambroides. The sequence goes on from JAFVLL020023656.1 coordinate 14,336, forward strand.
CGCTGAGGAATCAGACTACAATGGTCGTGCTGTATGTTTATGATTCACTAAGGAGAACTGTTTCATAAGAGTCAATCGCTGGGGAATCAGACTACACTGGTTGTGCTGTATGTTTTTGATTCACGGAGAACTGTTTCATAATAGTTATTCGCTGGGGAATCAGACTACACTGGTCGCACTGTATGTTTTGAATCACTAATAAGAACCATCTTAGAAAAGTCATTAATTTGGGAATCGGACTTCACTGGTCACACTGTCTGTTACGAGCTGTTGCGATGTGAATGAATGAATCAGAGCTGCAGGAAATTCTGTTAAGAGTATTTAGTACAATAGCTATTCCAGCATCAATAGAAGAATGCACATACGAGAATCGAACGTGATATATGCTAAATGCTGCATTCAAAAAAAAAAAGTTTAGTCAAACTATATGGTTACTTAATATTAGCCACGAATGGAGAAACATGCTTGTTTTACCAGATGGTGTAGTTACGGCATCTACCAGCAGGGGCAAACCAACCAAACCTTGACAGCTGGGTAAATTTTAGGTTAACTAAAATATTCCTTTAACATCTTTTGGAGCATAAAAGAGTAAATCCAGTCTTCTATGTCTTACAACACTTATCCCATGGCAGAAAGTCCATACAACAGTCCACATGGCAAAACATGTGGTTATGTGACTCACAATGGAAGTTCTTCAGGGAACACAGAAGATAGAGGGGTGAGCGATAACATTTATATCATATTTCCCCCTCACGCCGAACAATCCAGTTATTACCTCTTGCTCACCACTCATAACCAGATTAGAGTGAGTTGTCATGGCAATGGAGATCTCCAATCAGCTCTCTCACATTTCCTGTCACATGATAAATGACGATATTAAAGGGCAGAATTTATCACCGGGGGTTCTCTAAATCTCATTTGAGATTCAGTCATGAGAGCAACAATAGCTTAATATTCTATTTCATCTGGCCGTGTCCCAGAATCCTCAGGGTCACCATTAGCGGGTAGACTGTGCACATTAACAGACCTGTCGTACATTATTTTTAATGAACCCATTGTCATTTTTGGTTCTACTCATGGCTAGTTATCACACTTTTTACTCTAGTGAATACTAGCGGGCATGTTGTCACAATGGAACCTGTGAACTGAAATAAGTCAAAGAAAACATACAAAACATCACATTGGTTTGTCCAGCAAATATTGCAATTCAAAAATTGTATACATTTACAACATTTAAAGCCCTTCCATATGAGATATTTTCCATCTACCTGACATTGTGTTGAATTTCTTTATTAAAAATCTCATGTGACATTGTGTGCCAGGATTTGTAGTTATATCACTGATGTTGTAATCATCACCAAACAGATATGGCATTAAACAATCCTGTGCTGTGGAAATCTCCAGCAGAGACAGGTTTGCCTCTTGAATCCCGTATAATCCTGCAACCTGTCTGTGTTTATGTAAGAGAGCTGAAATACCTCCCCAAATATCTTCCTCGTGCGTGCACACGGGAACTGGCATCCCTCAGGTCGCATGGCTCAGTCATGCTGCTTCCAGGCCGTAATCAGCCTCTCAGAGATGTGAAATGTGACAAGAGCCCAAACGATTCCATTTCTCATGGGAGAAAGACAGCCTGGATGTAATAGCAGATCTTTCTTGGTGTCTGTGGTCTTTTGGGACAAAAAAAATAAAATAAAAAATCAAGTTAGAAAGACATTTGGTACCATGAAGACATGGACAATCCTGCCAGTGGCAAAATGACGATGAGAACCCAAAGAAAATTATTTCTTCTGTTGGGGGTTTCAAACTTTTAGATGCCATGGACCCTCAAAAAAATAAATTTAAAAAATAAAATAAACAGTGAAAAATATTATAAACAATATTAAGATTAATAGTAATAATATTAATAATAATATTATAAAAATGTCTAAAATATTACAATTTTCTTCCCATCTTCATCTTTTTCTAAATACTTTCAGAGGTATAAACCAGAGCTGAAACATAAAAATATTACTTATCAAAATTAAATGAAAATAATTATCTCAATATTATGTTTTCCGACCTGTCTTTAAAAAGCAAAATTAAACAATAATGAAATTAAGTACTAAAATTAAACAAAATTAAACAATAATAAATGTTATTCTAAGGACTGTGTAGCGAATTTGCTTAAAAGGGAATTGTATATAAATAATTACAATTAATTATGATTAATTACAATTATTTATATCGGCTGACAGTAATAA